>JAHLJT010003628.1:0-32773 GCA_031308135.1 Acheta domesticus | reverse complement strand
GTTTCTTTGAGGCCTTCGGCCTCAAAGCTTTACTATTGTAAGGCTCTAAAACGCTTTGTTTATGAGTTATTTGCGATATAGATTGTGTGTAATGCGGGTTGCATTTTAAACGAATAATTCTATGCGTTTTTTTTTTAGAAATTATCCATATTTAAAGTCAAGTGGAATTCGTCAAGTCTCCGTGAAATTCTCTTTCTTTAGAGCCCTCATTTATAAAGATTGGTTGAGTTTGAGAGCCGGAACCCAAAGGTATACTACTGAAATAATACAGGAGACGATTTTTTTCTCTAATCCAATTTACCTTTGCGTTTTGATTGTCACTACGCATTTTTCAAAATGCCCCAGTTTGGCTGGATGGTGGCGTCGTGGAGAACTACTTAGAGCATCCCGTGGGCACCTGAAATCTAGAGCGAATTCACAAAACTAGACGCGCTCGCGTTCCCTTGGTTCCCTACCGAGGCAGCCAATAAGCTTATCCTTGGTCAGATTCTTTTTCATTCTTTCATTCAGAAGAGATGACAGAGGTACGCCAACCCAAATGCTATTTATGTGGCAACCGTAAATACGCACATCAATATGCGTCGTGGGGGTATCTGGGTGATCTCTCCGTATATCAGTTTTCTATCGATTACACTAAAAATGGCCGCTATTCCAGTGTTGAATGAATATCCTATTAAAAATAATAAAAACACAATAAAAATAATAATAATAATAAAATATAATAATAGTAATAACAGCAAAAACAACTTACAAAATCTGGGTATTGAAGAATGTGAGAACATCTCGAACTACACAATGAAAGACAATTGCAGGAGTTTCACAGAAAAGTGAGACTAGTCCTGCAGACCGCTCTGAATTCCAGAATAAAATATCTGCAATTGGTAGGTTGGTACCTGTAGTCGACTATAGTTTGGGACTAGTGGACTGGACTGAGCAAGAAATTCAAATCTGGATCGAAAAACCATAAAACTGCTTACAATGTATCATGTCCCCCACCCTCTAGCTGATGTACATAGACTATATGTGTCACGTAAGAAAGGAGAAAGGAGGCGTCAGACAAATTGAAAACCTCCTAGCACCATGTACCGCCCTCGAAATTCCAAACACATGCTCCAAATGATACGAACTCTCACCAAAACCGGTGACGTTTGTTGGACTCTATACAATAGTACCACAACAAATTCAAACGGATCGCACGATAGCGGCAAATAAACCGGATATTGTTATTCGGGATTTGGAAAAAATCGTGTCCACTTGTAAATGTTGTTGTGCCTTACGATCGGGGGCAGATAAACGTCTCAAAATCAAGAGTTTGGAAATCGAGATTAGCCGAATGTGGGGCGTAAAAGCACAGGTCGTACCGATAGTCATCGGAGCTCTGGGATTTGTTCCACAAAAGTGTGTAACAACTTAGATAAACTCCCAGGTAATTCAAAAAGACTGGGAAGTGCAATAAATTGCTTATATTTGAACAACCACATTTTGCGCAAAATATATAAAGGTACCAACAAGAACTCTATTCCTTAGGTACCTGGTTTAACCTGGAGTAGATATTTTATTCAAGACTCATGACATCTTCAGTAATGATGAGACAAAACATAATAAAAATAAGGTAAAACATATGAAATAGGAGAGAATACTTTAATTATATAATATTTATCTAATACAAAATATTTCCACACATCCTAACACTTTTTAATCCCTAGCATTATGAAAAAGAGATTACTTATAAAATAAAGCGACCCGTTCGACCTTTGCAAAATGCCTAACTGCTACTAAGTACCTGCTACTCGACACCTGACAACGGGGCAAGGGCAGCAGCACGAAAAAGAAATTCGCCCTAGAACAAAACCGTGCGTGTGATACTAGCTAGCATCGGGCGAGGTGGCAGTGGCCGCGGCGGGAGGGACGCGGCCTCCTGATATACGACCGCAATAAACATGGCGAGCAACGGCAGTAAAACGCGCGAAAATGGCGCTTCGGAAGCACATCAGCGGGGGAGGGCACCTTGGACGGATGTTGCTTCCGCTCGAACGGAGCATCGATCCCTGTCCTCCCAACGCGTCGACAGAACGTCACCAGTAGAGGTTGGCAAGAATAGTTCTACTGGTAACGGGTTTCTTAAAATGAGAAATAATCAAAAGTAACGTTATCGATTTTTGTATTAACAATTGCTGGTTCTAATTTATTTTAGATTTTTTTAGATTATCGATGTTGGTAGAGTTTTAATATTGCATGAGTATCCCTCTGGTGCGATATTAACAGTATTTAAGAATAATACCCATCCTTTAATAATAAGCGTAAATCCAATTCATTATAATTATAAATAAAAGATTATACGAGGAAAATATACTATAGTTTACATGCCATTTTGTGCGATCTATATTCAACAAACGGCTGAGTAAAGTCGAATTACCCTGGGGGTGTGGGTTCAAAAGCATAAATTATGGATGTTTTACCTGGGATTTGAATATTGAATTATCTTGAAAATTAAAGGCACACAAAATACAATCTGTTTAGAACACAATTCAACAATAGCTCAGAATGCCGTGTGTCACTTCTTTTCTTAACTCACAAGCCAATTATCTATTAGCGTTTAGCACGAGATAATATTATCTTATTTCAAGAACACATTAGTGATTCTCCAACAGAACGTACTTTCTTCCATAATTTCTAAATTTTCAATTTTCGAAATTGCAGAAAAATGTAGAAAAGTCAACTAGACCTGCGCCATTCTTTTAAGATTCCATTGAACTATCCGTTCAATACCTCTCCAAAATATTGAAGAAAAAAATTTTGGAAAGGTTTTTGAGAAAATGTTTTGTTATAAATTGCATTAATTTCAAGTACAAATTACTTCTTTCTCAAAAAATTGCGCATGGCCTTCTTCAAAGAGATGTTTTTTAGAACAGATTTTGCTGAAGTCAAAAATCACAATCTTCAATTTCGTAGTTTTGCAATGTTAGCTTTTTGCAATTTTCTAAAATCCTAAGATCACCGGAAATGAGTTCCTTTAATTTATCGGGAAATATGTTTTGGAGAAAATCGGCTGAACGGTTTAGGCACTAGCTTTGACCGCGGACGGACAGTCTGACGAACGGACGAACAAATAGACGTTTAGCGATCAAACTATTTTTTGGCATCAAGGACACAGAAAACATGGATCCTGACTGCAAAACGTGTTAGGATGTTATTTACTATACACAGCAACTAGATTGATCCTCTTTTCAATACCATGACCCGGCAAGTTTTTCTGTCGAAAATTTGCCATTTTCCGGCGCATAATTACAATACTTTCTCTTGTTACGAAGTAAGGGTGATAATGTAAATATATACGTACAGCGTTATAAACAAGACGGAAATATTTAAATTTAAGCACAAGGGTTTCTTTCTGTCAAAGATATAGAATAATAACTGTAAAGTTATTTACCTATTTTAATAATTGATTTGTTTTTCGAGAAATGAAAAGCAGATATTTACAAAATTATTGGAATAAAAGCGTGGATTCTAAGATTTTTTTAGAACTTCTCATACCTAGTCTGCCAACGTTCTTTACGACCTCTACGCCCTCAATCGCTGCCGCTGCCCTACTAGTTCTACATCGCCCACGGCGAGTACGACGTCCTTGTCGCCTACGCTCCCATCCACCCACTCAGCACGCCGCCTTCGCCAGCCCTGCCCACGCCTCCCCACCCTCCCGAAGCTCTCCCTGCAGCAGTGACAACACCTTCTCCTTGGGCCTCGCCGCTAGGAACACTTCTCTTTCCGCGACCATTGACTACGATCCCTAGGCGCTTCATGCGCCCACTCCTTGCTCAACAGAGGTTCTCCCGGAAGAAATGTGACTTCCGTCGTAGGTGTCACCAGAATTAAAGTTTCGCAGTGTTGTAGCACGAATAAGAGGTACTTCCCAGTCGAATGGCTTTGCTTTTACAATGTTGCATTAATCGGTCATTGGCCAAACATGACGAGAATATCAATGAGAATTATGAAACAATCAGAATATCGATGAGAATAATGAAAATTTTTTAAGACTGACTATTACACACGTGAAATTAAACCAATAGTGTTAACTCTACATATACAATACCCCAATCAGGGCGATGTATCAAAAAAGTATCGCTTTTCTAGCTTCTTTTTCTACGGCTCCTTCCCACTGGCCAATAATAAGCTTGCGACTCATCTATCTTAGAAGGCGGTATGTATCAATTGCTGGATCGATGTGAAATAAACAGCGTATGTGCTATAACCTAACCTCTTTGATTTTAACATGCTTTCAGTTATTTTTTAACATTTGGCGCATTTCGAAACTCTGTTGGACGTAATTTCATGCGTGGAAGTGTCCTATTAAATACCATTCGTGCTTTGGAAGTTCTCAGATAATCCTCGTTGCTTCGCGAGTCAGGGATTTATCAACAATTTCACAATCCCACGTGTTACTACCGATATTGAGGATCTGTTAATCTTCCTGTTGCCGCTGACAACTCTTCTTTTGCTGCCTTGCCGCTACTGTCCCCGCAGTCATTGATTACGATCGATACACTTCTGTCCCCGCAGTCATTGATTACGATCCGTAGCTCCATGGATCCGCATCTTGGTAAACAGACCTCCTTCTGAGAGAAATTTAACCTTCGTTTCAGGAGTCATCAGGATGAATGTTCTGCAATGATGTAGCAGAAATAAACACAAATACTTTACTTTATAAAGCGTCGTACACGAACCGATTTGAGAACGTTGAAAATTTAAAAACACTTGCATCAGTATATTATATCATCATTCTGTGGAAATAAAATCGATTAACTTACAAATTTCTCGTATTAATAAATTGTGAGATCTATCTGAGTAGGATGGTTTGTGTGGCTTTTATCGCTATTATCGTCTCCTGTATTATTTCAGTAGTATACCTTTGGGTTCCGGCTCTCACACGCAACCAATCTTTATAAATGAGGGCTCTAAAGAAAGATAATTTCACGGAGACTTGACGAATTCCATTTTGACTTTAAAAATATGGATGACTTTAAAAAAAACGCATCGAAATATCCATGTAAAATGCAACCCGCATCACATGTCAACCTATATCGGCAAATAACTCATAAACAAAGCGTTTTAGAGCCTAAAAAAGGAAAAATTTGAGGTCAAAGGCCTCACGCGGCGACACGCTTAGAAGGCTTAGATTCGACAATCTTTACGCTTTCTGTTAGTTTGTGCAGTCTGATGAGGTGTATTTGCATAATCATTAATTCAAGATTTGCTCTCCACCAACAACAAGAATTACTATTATAGTTGCTTGATATCTATACCTATGAAGATTGGTTCATGTGCGTGTAATGAAACTATTCAATTAACGTTTTTTCATGGACTATAAGTGCTGTGTACTAAATTGTGGAGGGATGTGTGTGTTCAGTGAAGAGTGAAGACTGTGTTTATGATTTACCAATATTTTCGTTATCATTCGATGAAATTTTCAAGTCAACGGGTCCAGACACGTAGCTTTCTCAAAAGTAAAAAGCTAATATTTTTGTGAATATCAAAAAAACTAAAACCTAATTCACAAAGAATATTGAATAATTAATTCAAATGTCTTTAAGTAAGTGTTGGGAATTGTTCCAAGCAAGTTCTCCATGATATTAAATAAATATTTATTGAAAATTTCTTTTACACATTAATTGCATTGTTTTTTATTTTTATTTGTAATTGTGTTACTACATTGCAAGCTACCTTTATAGATTTTAAATAAATCAATAAGTTTCGTTAACTACTTTCCCTCTTAGAATGAAAATGGAAGGCTAGGGATGAGTGTGGTGTCTAACATGCGAGAGTTCTCGCACGGGTACGCAGAGGTAGTGGGAGAAAACTTGTGCTATGGCACAACACAAGGAACAAATTTTTTAAAGTAGCTAAATAAAAATAGCTTGAAATTAATGGAAAACAAAAATCAAAACGCGCTAGCCTACAATACTACGTGAATCAATTAAAAAACAACTAAATTTAAAATTATAGAAAGAATAGTACAAGTCACCCGACAACTGCCAACGATCGCAGTCCAAACGCACGATTTAAATGTTGGCGGTATCTGGAAGTATGTACACCAACGCTCAGCTGCAAACTCATATTGTAAATAAAACACCGTTTGATATTAAACTCAAGGTGTCGTGTAGTGAAACCAATCAAAGTAAGTTTTACTTTCCTTTGCTTTCTGAAGAGTAAAAACCTTTTCTATTATGTTTGTGACTATGAAGCAAAGCGAAAAGTTATCTCTCAAGGAGGAGAGAATAATTTGTTCAAAGTTGTTTTTAATGAATTGTTCCGAGAATATCTCTCTATAATGCTGAATAAACTTTTATTGAAAATTTGTTTCCAACATCAATTGTATTGTAATCAGATCGACCAGGGACTATCCATTTTGGAAGAAATCGTACGTATGGTTTAGACGCTAGCAGTGTTCACAGACGGATGGACGGACAGACGGACGTTTTCCTTTCAATTGGGTTTTCGGTATCAAGAACCTAGAAAACCATTGCCGTCTTTAAACTCCATAACTGAAAATATATAGGGGCCGTGACTATTACGTCAGTGATGGCTCATATTTCGTGCAATAATATGCCATACTATGAACGATTTTATTAATGTAAAAGGGTTGTTTATAATACTGGTATACAAAAAAATGTGCTTTTGGCGGTGATAGATGGCAGCTGGCAAGAAAGAGTATGTGGCAATTCCATACAGCTAGCGAAGACCCAAGGAAATAGATAACTAATACGGGAAAGTCTGTGCCATTCTGTAGCACCACTAGTTTGGCTCGGAATTGCTTTTCTTGAGGTACGTAAGAACGCTGAAAATAATCCAATACTTTTTAATACACAAATAATTTTTCAATTTTCGCACCCCAGCAAGCTGGCACCCTGAACTCTCTAAAACCCCCTCTGTTCCTCATAACAAATCAAGTAAATTCAAATAATATTGCAAAGAGAAGGGTTGCACTTGCTCGATCGGTATTTACTCTCTACTTAATTTGGTTTGCTTTCTGAAGAGTAAAAACCTTTTCTATTATGTTTGTGACTATCAAGGAAAGCGAAAAGTTATCTCTCAAGGAGGACTGAATAATTTGTTCAAAGTTGTTTTTAATGAATTGTTCCGAGAACATCTCTCTATAATGCTGAATAAACTTTTATTGAAAATTTGTTTCCAACATCAATTGTATTTTTTTTTGTTTGATATTCTGCAAGAACATTAGAAGTTACATTTATACATTAAAAAAATAAACATTTTTCATTAACAACTTTCCTTCTTAATTGAAAGGATAGACAAATGTATAGGGAAAGGGTGGGTTTTAACATGCGAGAGTTCTCGCACGGGTATGCTAGTTGTTATTATTATTATTATTATTATATTACATCACGACTAAAGATCTTATGAGTCGGCTGAATATAAAATCTACTCCAGGTTGCAACCAGCTACCTAAGGAGCAGATTCGGTGACTATCAGTGCCTCTACAATACTTTACGCAAAATGTGGGCTGTTCCAAATAAAGCAATTTCTTGCACTTCCCAGTCTTTTGAATTACCTGGGAGTTTAGACAAGTTCTTACTCAAATTTTGCGGAACAAATCCCAGAGCTCCGATAACTATCGGGACGACCTGTGCTTTTACGCCCCACATTCGGCTGATCTCGATTTCCAAACTCTTGTATTTAAGACGTTTCTCTGCCTCCTTGGTAACGACGTTTTGATCGCAAGGTACAGCAACATCGATAAGTAAACACGATTTTTTGGCCAAATCCCGGATAACTATATCCGGTTTGTTTGCCGCTATCGTGCGATCAGTTTGAATTTGTTGGTCGTACAATATCGTACACAATCCAACAGACGTCACCGGTTTCGGTGAGTGTTCGTACCACTTGGGGCATGTGTTTGGAACTTCGAGGGCGGTACAGATCTGCCAGTGGAGGTAGCTACACACCCTGTTATGTCTTTTAAGGTATTCGGTCTTTGCTAGGATTGGACAAGCTGAGACAATATGATCAATGGTTTCTACTTGCTCAAGGCAAATGCGGCATTTGTCATCTTGGGAAATTTTGAGAACCGCTTTATCATAATGTCGTGTTCTCAAGGCCTGATCTTGGGCAGCTATTACAAGTGCTTCCGATTCTGGCTTCATCCTTCCCCTTTTAAGCCACATAAATGATTGATCTTTATTGATCTGCACCTTGTCCATTCTTTTTAGGTATTGACCGTGGAGTGGTTTGTCTCTCCACGATTTCTTTAACATTTTTTGTGTCTCACACTTCATGTTTAGCAGCATCAGAAGTTCAGTGTCTGTGTTATTCGACGTGTCTTGCCTAGTTTTCTTCGCAATGTTTCTTGCTACACTAACAATGCCTCTGCTTCCCATTCTTCGGTCAGATTTCATGACCTGCCTCATTAGAGGGTCGTCTTGATGGCTGACTACATACTTACCCAACCCGACTATTGCGTTGTGCCAGGAGGCCTCAATTTGTCTGAGGCCTCTTCCTCCTTCCTTACGTGACACATAAAGTCTATGTACATCAGCTCGAGGGTGGGAAACATGATGCACTGTCAGCAGTTTCTGGTTTTTCGATCCATGGTGCGAATTTCTTGCTCAGTCCAGTCCACTAGTCCAAAACTGTATTCGGCTACAGGTACCGCCAAACTACCTATTGCAGATATTTTATTCCTGGAATTCAGAGCGGACTGCAGGACCAGTCTCACTCTCCTATAATACTCCCTACGAATTCTCTCTTTCATTCTGTCATTCGAGATGGTTTCACATTCTTCAATGCCCAGATATTTGTAAGTTTTACCTGGCTCAAGATCTTGAATCACAGTGTGCGTATCAATTTCAATGTTCTCAGACGTTGTGAGTTTCCCTCTTTTTAAATTGATTTTTGCACACTTGTCAAGACCAAACTTCATGCAGATGTCATTGCTAAAGTCATTCACGACAGACAGCATTTGGGAGAGAATCGCTTCATTCTTGGCAAACACTTTCAGATCATCCATGTAAAACAAATGTGATACTGGCCTTTCATCACCATGGAGCTTAAAACCAAAGTCAGCTTGAGACAACTGTCTCGATAGTGGGATCAAACTAATGCAAAACAGCAGAGGGGATAGTGAATCTCCTTGAAAAATACCCCTGTTAATCTGAATACTTCTGGTTTCTACTGCTTCCTTTCCGCTGTGGATTAGTAACCTGGTACTCCACGACTTCATACTAGCCTTGCAAAACTCAACAAGTCTAGGATGAAATCGATAGATCTCCAGGGTCTTCAAAATCCAATCGTGTGGTACACTATCAAAGGCCTTTTGGTAGTCAATCCAAGCCATGCTCAAATTACGTTTGCGTTTCTTTACATCATTCAAGATGACTTTATTCAGTAGCAAGATTTCCTTACAGCCATAAGAGCCTTTACGACATCCTTTTTGTTCAGCTGGCATTAGATGATTCTTATCTAGATGTCTGTACATTTTGTCAGCTATGGCTGAAGTTATAACTTTGTACAGTACTGGCAGACAAGTAATTGGCCTGTAATTCTTCGCCAAAGAGCTGTCTCCCGCTTTGGGTAGCAAATACGTGATGCCGCGTGTGAGCCATTCCGGGATTTCCTTTGGGTTTTCAAAAATTTTATTAACAGCCTTTGCTAGATGAGCATGTAGTGCTGTTAATTTCTTAATCCAATAAATCTGGATCTTATCAATCCCGGGGGACTTCCAGTTTCCCATGTTCTTAATTGCTTGGAAGAGGTCCTCTTCCGAGAATTGGTGAACATCTTCCACTGTTTCTACAAGTTCATCGGCAGCATCAACTTCAGATTGAAGCCAAGATGCGTCTTTGTTGTAGGATCTGCTCTCTTCCCAGATTCCTGCCCAAAATGCTTCGACGTCATCTTTTGAAGGAGTAACAGCTTTGCCATTCGGTTTTTGAGTCAGATTGCGATAGAATCTCTTCGCGTCTGTTTCAAACAACCGGTTCTGTACACGGAAATCTATTCTACGTTTGTACCTTCTTATTCGTTGAGCCCATGCTTGAATTTTCTCTTTTAGCTTCTCAACTACCATTAGCCTGCTGGTGTCATTTTCAATTTGGTATTTTTGTTCAACATTGAATATTTTTCGTTGAACTTTAGAGGTGTGCGTTGATTTAGAAGATGCCTCAGCTAAGAATGATATTTCACGCCGGGTGTCGGCTATCCGTTTCATAATTCTGTTCATCCATGGGGGTACAGAGCTGTTTACTCTGTTTTGGTGTCGGCCGTCGGTGTTCTTGGCTGGCCCCAAAATTATCTGAGATACTAGATATGCAGTTGCATATATGATGTGATTGATTTCAGTAATATCTAGATCTCTGCCTGGGGTCTCCACCACCTCATTTAAGACAGAATTAACTGTTTCTATCACTCTTTTAGCTTTGGCATTTTCGTATATTCTCCTCAACGGTTCGCGAGATTCAAACGGGAGTTGACTAACTCTTTCTATCTCGCGCCGAAGGAGATTTCGCATCATGTCCTTATCGTGTAATTCATTGCCAGATGAGTTTTCACCACTGACGTGTGTTTCACTGGAAAGCGATGAACCTTCCATGGGATCATCATTTTCAAGTTCTACATGTTCGTCATGTGGATTGTTCGAGCGAAGTACATATTCCGCATTTCTCTCAATATCAGCAAGTTGATCTGCTGTGAATTTTCCACTGCTGAGTATGTATCGTCGTTGACTGGCAAGCTTCTTTGAGTCTAGGGTAGGTCTCATATCTGGGTTCCGCTCTCTCCATACCTTGAAAACTTCTATTTCAGAGCCCCCATTTTTCGCTTTTGCGTAGTAAAAGCACCACATCACCTCCTTTAATTCATCCCTGGTCCATCTCTGACGATGGCTTCGAGCTACTGCCGGCTCTGGGTCCCTGGGACTAGCATCCGTGGGATGGCCAGACGTCGACAAGGTGACATTAGCTCGGTTTCTGAGCAGGTATGGGACATTGGTAGAACAAGGCACGTTAAGATTCATTACATTGCTTGTTCTATCCATTTTGCTCATTGGTTTGAATTGAAGGTTCGCAGGACGCAAGTTCGAGTTCACAGATCACACTTAACCCTCGGGTTGTTTCCTGCCATCCGTTACTGCGACCCACAGTGGCCTCGGGGCATCCCCCCGCAGGGCCCAGCAAGGGGTCCCTCCGATCGCCAGTCGGCATTACTAAACCCTACGGGATTTTCACTGACTGCTGAAGGCAGCCTCCTTCGCTGGCTAATGCAAGGTTCGGGCCTCCACTCTAATCAGTGGCCTGGTGTGCCAAACCAGTTTCTCTCCTGTACCCTCTATGGGCCGACAACAGGAAGTCCAAAGGTTCATGACCCTTCCCTCTCTACTTACTTCCCACTCTCCTCAAAATGGAGTACTTCTTCGTCTGACCCCTCACCTTCAACCCATTCAGCAAGGGAGGCCCCACCGGTAGCTAGGCTACCACTGACATAGCTTTAAGGCTCATGGGGGTACTCAAGCTCCACCACCAACTGCAAGGTCGTGTACTCCCTAGGTGGAGTTATTATTATTATTATTATTGTTATTATTATTGTTATTATTATTATTAGCCATTTAAATTCCATGAAGGCAAGGACCTCATGCTAGGGAGGGTAGCTTACATTGAAAAGGAGCTTCTGAAGCAGTCACACTTTTAATTGATCCAGGGCAGGTAATATCAGGATGACTCGGCAGAGAGAAGAAGGGGTGAGATTCTCATTCCTTCTTATTTCTCGCTGGAATAAAAAAATAGTGTGTGAATAATTACACATTGGTTTAACTGGATCATAATACTTAACAGGATCTCTTAATTTTCAGGATTTACAGGATCTCTTAATTTTCACACATAAAGTTGTTAGAATAAGCAAACTAATTTTTCAACATAGTTTTAATGCATTACGCATTACGCAATTGCGCACACGCTGGTACACTCGGCGACGAGTCGGGTACAAATTATTGTTATTGTAACATGTATGTTCCATGCCTAGCATTTCAATGTCACCCATCTTTGGCCTCGCCGGATGCCGAGAATTCGAAACTAGGCACACGTGTGCCACCGGAATTCTCAGAACCCAAGCTTATCTTCATCGGCACAAGTCCATGGAATTCACCTACGGAGGCGCAACGAGCAGCTCCAATGTAACACCTTGTGCAATAATTGCATTACGCAGAGTTTATTAATATATTAGTTTTACAAAGTGCACCTCAATTCTTAAATTTTAAATTTATTCGCAACCATGCAATTTTGTTTAATTACAAATTAACCACATCTCTCAACATCTCTATCAGAGACATTTTTTTTGTAAAATCAAATCCTACTGGCCCAGCCACGACGGACACGGCACTGATCGCAGCCTGCAGCACTCTCGCCAACGAAATTCAGTAGTCTCGCTGTGATCCTTATGCGAGTCGCACGTTGTTAGGTGTTGATCCACATTATCGCCATTTCTAATTAATATGTGCTATTACTGAACTTTATCTGTATGCCACACAGCGGAGCGATTTGCACCGTACTGAAATTGTGTTAATTACTAATTGTAAGTACTACGCTTTCAGCGTACAACTGTTTTTCGGTGATGTGCTACGTACGTAATCTTGCATCAAAACCAATAATTAATGTATTTGCATTCTTTGAACATAATTTGTTTCGGCAATACGCAAGCTGACTTTCTATGTATACTGATTTGTGCTCCGCGGTATGCTTGCACTTGTTTGATTGTTCAGACTGAAAACCGTTACATTATGTTACGCAATAATTGCATCCAACTACACACAGAACTCTATGCTTGTAAGTGTGAACTGCTATTTGTGACCAACGCAATATGCCGTGACAATTCCTGTGTTGCCATCTGTGGGTCACAGTGGCAATAGCTGTCTGATGATCGCTCCAACCTTGAAACGTGTGCAAACCTGCTCAGAGCGCCCACGCGCCGCAGCGCTAAGCGCTGTCCACCGGAGGATGACGTCACACGCGTGAACTACTGTTGACAAGTGCTTTCGCACCCAGTGACCTGCACTGTGCATTCCACAGTATGTTCGGTGCCATGTTTAATTTGCAGCACAAGTGAACAGTGTTCCAATTTGTGTCTCCTATTTTATTTATTTTTCTATTTAAAATTCAGATTCAATAAGTTCATTCAGTCATTTAATTTTACATTTGCCAATGGCATTCACAGTCATTCAAAACATTTTCAGGAAAAAATGTAGTTGCATCATTGCAACCTTATGTAACTTTTCAGTTAGCTTTAATTATATGTTCTTAGTTACTATTCAAGTCTATGCTTACTGATTCTCTCAAAGTAACAGCAATATTCCCTGTAAATATAATCAATTCCAGGAAGAATGCGCACACTCTCGCAAAAATAAGCTTGTTGGTCCTTCGAACTTAAAAACCTGTCAAGGTAAGTGGAAGATATTGATGCTCATTACAGGTAACCTGCCTCATCAGTCCACAGTCTCCTACACCAACTCCTAGCAATAGTACTACAGAATGTTCTTAGTTTCTTTCTTCACGTACCACAATGTTTCTTTCCCTTTATTAGACCTGCAACTTATCCATGACCATCAACTGTTTTGTCCCTACTTGTACAACAGATCTTCAGAAATATTCGCATGTGTCGTCTTTCGTCTGCGTCATTAGTCATTGTAGAGTCGTCAATAAATACGTCCACTTCTAAGCCAGCTACTTTCCACGTCTGACTATTGTACCAACTTCATGGCAACTGTGTGTGGAAGAATTCCTACATTGGACAACTTGACTGGTGCCAACTTCGACTACCAACTCGGACGAGCTATGCCACTGCATTTTTTAAACGTCATTGGAGCCACTGCCTCTCATGGCGGTCAAGCGCATACTGTTTCGTTCGACCGATGCCCTCCGACTGCTTCTTACGGTATTGGCAGCCGGAAATTGGCAAATTTATTTCGACAACGGAAATCAAAAACAATGTAGTGTATTGCTTAAATATGTTTTCAACACCAAATGGCGCAAATATCAAAGAAGATATAAATAAGAAAACCTAATTTTTAAGTTGAATCGTAAATGTCGATTCTTGAATTCCATATTTTATCTTGTTGACCAAGTAATTTAATTATCTTGGTTTTCAATAATGACAATATAATACTCATACAATACAATCATTAACTATGTTCTTGTTAATTTGTGTTATAAAACTACTGCATTTTTTATTCCCTTTTTGCTCATAGTTTTGTCTCAATTAATTACTTCCATATTGACGAATAAAATGCAATTTTTTCTCAAAACAACGTATTTGAAGCACGTTTGAAGAAAATAGGGCAAACATATAAACATTTTTCAATTCACCAACAAAAGTAAACGGCTAAAAGCTACACAAGAAGATGATCTACGCATCGAGCACTCCAAGCGAGGATTAGAGAGATTAAATCTTAAAAGTTACAGCAAATGCATATATATACACGAATCTTTCTCTGAACCGCAGTGTAACAACTGAATAAAATAATCAGGAAGAAACGTAGTAACTTCATGTTTCTAAGTCAAGGTATATGAATTAACTCTCCTGAACTTCATCAGATTTGTCGACATTACGCAAAATGGTAGAAGCTGCGATTTATGAATTGTGTCTGAACACTCGTCTATGAGAATAGCCACAAAATTGGCAGTGGCAAGTTCCTTTGTAATTGTATACCATAACACCTCTTACAGCATCAATTAATTCGTTCTAGATAGCAGATGAAGAACATTTGAAAACTGTTTCATTTTGCAAATGATCGTTTAGGAGTTGGCCATATGGGTTCAGTAAACCTGTTTCTGCGTAGTTTTATTCAGTATCGATTTATTCAGTATCGTTTTATTCAGTAGTATCGATGTTTCTGATTCATCGCGTCCCCTGAAAGCGTATTCTTGCTTTCCTAAGTGGCAGATTACATCATTGAGTCTTGTTAGTATCAGTATGTTCTTCTTTATCAGTCTGACCATTTCGTTTTGTTTTGAAATTTGCAAAGCCTTCTGAGAATTTACTTCGATTTAGTTATACCCGGTTATACCGCCGATATACGCAGAATATCGGAGAATTCGCCACTGGTCTGCAACCTGCCGAACACATATGTCAAAATGATCATCGAATTGCAGGCTCAGATATATATATAATAGACAGACAGATAGATAGATAGATAGATAGATAGATAGATAGATAGATGATAGATAGATAGATAGATAGATAAATATATATAGATAGATAGATAGATGATAGATAGATTGATAGATAGATAGATAGATAGATAGATAGATAGATAGATAGATAGATAGATAGATAGATAGATAGATAGATAGATAGATAGATAGATAGATAGATAGATAGATAGGATGTTGGTATGCATATGAGCAAAACTCCACCGTTGGACCGATCTCCATGAAAGTTGGCACTTTGGGGATTTTTCCACGAGAAGGTTTATATATTGTTAATTCTATTGTAACTCCACTACATGGCGCTACATATTCACTACATATCCACTACATATTCACTACATATCCACTACATATTCACGTGAAATTCAACCTGTTCACACTCAACAGAATTTTGAATCTGTATCGTTAAATAACTCCTAAACGAGGTGTTCTAGGGCCTTCAAACTAAAATTTTGGGGCCGACAGCCTCAAAGAAACGTTTCTCACACCGTAATCTACAGAATGAACTCTTCCTGAACATTCTATTACGTTTTTGTTGGTACGGCGCTTCCCGATATTACCACACCTGCTCAGAGACGAGTAGAATTTGCAAGTAAATGTGAATGAGAGGGACAGAGGGAGAAATACAGACAGACAGGAACAGACAAGGGCAGGGTGAGGAAGGGAGGGAGGGAGAGACAGTGAGAAACGGAGATGGGAGGAGAAAGAGGGAGATGAAGGGCAGAACAACTTCTGCCGGGTTTTCCTAGTATCTAATAAAGCAGGATGGCTCATTTCAAGTGTAAAACATCAACGCCATCATTTTCCTCTTAAATCAATAAATAGTACCTATATATGTTCGACCTCAGAGGCACAGATATCCACAATGCCACTCCGTCTTGTTCACGGCGAAGCTCCGTTTGGCAAATCACAGAGTAGAAGCGCAGTATTACATTACTTTTTCAGAAATACGGTTGCAGCAACATTATATAAACAAACTTGAACACGAAATATTCATTTTTGATGTATCAATATGTTAAAATGTAACGAAATATGTAATAAATACGTAGTGCAAATAAAATACGTACAAAAGTATATAATTAAACTAAAATATATAAAAATATGTAAAATAAAAAGAGTATAATTCATTCAGAATTTCTAATAAACTCTACAAAATATTATCGAATGCAGATGTCTTCTTCCTGTAGAAGCATAATTTACGTGAAAACCCATTCCCTATTCATAGTATGCAAATGATACATCAGTATTTTATTACTTGCTATAAAGATTATTCATTTGTTACTATTAATTTTCTGTATCTTTAAATTGCATATTTCTGGAGTGGTGGAAAGAGATGCACTTCAAAGAAAAATGAAAAGTGTAAAGAAACCGTGTCGCGTTACGTGGTGCTCGATCGTATCAGCTGGCTTGTTTGGTTGCCTCGCGCCGGGAGATTCGGACCGGGGTTCTCGCACGGTAAATTAGAGCGCGCCGTCTGTCCCGCGCTATTTCTGGCTTCTCTCCATCGATTCGCCGGCGCAGAGCGGCGCCGCGTGAGGCGGCACGGAATCGCAGACGCAGCGGGCGAGAAGGCGGAAGGGGTGGGGCACCGCGCGGGCGAGAGGGGGAGGTGGTGGGAGAGGGGGGCAGAGGTGGGGCAGTGTGCGGGGCGAAAAGGGGAGGATGGGGCAGACACACAGCAGGGTAAGCGAATGGCGAAGCGTGCGCATGGCGAGGGGAAGGTTAGGGCACTGAAAGGAGGAAACATTTCGAAGCGCATGCATGAGAACGGCAATGTGGCGAAGAGCGTGCAATGCAGGCTTGATGTATTGCAGGTCTGGTGCATGACGAAAAGTGCGTCGTAGGTAGTGCGGCGGGTGCAGGTCGAGACGACCGTATATTGGTGGGAGCGCATGGTGTTGCGGGTACAGGAAGGGAGATGGGGAGAGCGGGGGATGGGGCTAACACAGCGGGGTAAGCGAATGGCGGAGCGTGCGTGGGTACTTTAGAACAAAGTAAGGAAGGAATATTTCAGAGCGGGTGAAGGGCAGGATAGCGAAGTGGGTGCAACGCAGTGCTTATGAACTGCAAGGGTGGCGCGTGACGAAGAGTGCATGTGTATAGCTAGAGCATTTCTCGGAGAGCGCATGGCGAGTAGTACGGTGCACAGCGGAGCGGTCGCATGGCATTGGGAGCACAGGATTGAAGCACAGGTGCAAGCACGTCGGGACGTCCATATGCAAGAGAATGGCGTTGCGGGTCCAGGAAGGGGGAGAAGCGCATAACAGAACAGGTGCAAAGTCGGGTGGGTGCATCGAGGGACGAGCGCGTGGCAGCGAAGCATTGCATAGTGGGGCAGGCGCGCGACGAAGACACAAGAATTGGAGCATTGCTTCCCCAGCGCGTGGCTGTTGGGTCCACAGGGGAGCGGACGTGTGTCTTTGTGATACGGGACGGGGCGGTGCATGGTTGGGTGGGAGCATGTCGGGGTGAGCGCCGTCTCAGGGAGGGAAGTGGACATGGGGCGGTCGCAAGATTTGATAAGAGCCGTTGCACACGCTAAAATAGAAGTAAATGAGTAGGCGAGTGGGGCTGTACATGGTCACTGAAATAGAAATACCGAGGAGGAATGACGTTAAACAAAAGTTTGCGGAGCATACGCACTAAAGAAATGAGTTTTTGTTGAGAACCAGCAGATAACCGACGTTTTCCTGGAATCTATATATCCCAAATCGTTAATTAAACCGCCTCACTCCGTCTTGCCCGACATACCACCCCAAATCTACCTTCCCGTCTGGGACCACCCCACCCCACCTCATCTCATTCCATCTCATCCCACCATACCTGGCCTGCCACTCCCCCCTGCACTTCCTACTGGCCCTTCCTCCACCCCAGCTTCACCCCTCTGCCCGCTCCATCAGATCTGCTCACCCAGTCTGCCATGCTCGCTTCGCCTTCCCCTCCCCTTGGCTTTGCCCGATCAGCTCGCTCCATTCGTTCCACCAGTCCCACCCGCTACGCCTACCATGCCTGTCCGACCGGCTGGTTCACCCTCCCACACACCCCTCTTAGCACATCTCACCCGAGCGTGTGAGGAATTAGCTAAGACATGAGAGGGCGGTAGTACAATTCTACAAGCATTTTGAGATTAAACAACAGGATTTGCAGTAAACCAGTGACTGGTTATAGTGGGAGAGGTCAAAGGTCATCGGAAAATGACTGCAAAATAAGAAACTTCCTTCCTCAGCAAATTCTACTTGACTCCAGACCCTAAAAATGTGTCCAAAGACAAAATTAATTAATTAAATAATTGTTATTTATGTCACTAGCCCTCTAAATGAGTCCTGAAAGACCCTTAGATGAAGAGTTGCGTACGTTGTTCTTTTGTTATTTCCAATTTATCGCTTATTCAAAATAAACTTTTATCTCTTTCATGAGTTAAGAATTGTCATTACTCTCGATTTTCCGTAGCAAGACGTGGTGATACTGGATGCTTTGTTTGTGATCAAACAGTTGAGTGTTTTTTTTTCTGCTAATACGTGCTGATTAAGAAAAAATGTCCGGGAATTTCAAAGTATCAGAAGATATTTTTGGGCCGTATCAACAAGCTGGAAATACGTAGAGAGACAAACGGCCTTTTTTCAGCGCTCCTAACGTGATATTCTTGAAATATGACCACGATGTTTTAAGGTGTCATGCCGTGATTATCACCATGCTGCAGTATTGGCCCTATCTTCAGTATGTTATTCCTATATGTAGAGAATTACTTTCTCTAACACGTGCTGTCAGAATCAACCGAAAAGTCGATGAATAGCAAAACGTCTGTCTGTCCATTCATCCGTCTGTCAGTCCGTGGTCAACGCAAGCGCCCGAACCGTTCACGCGATTTTCTCAAAAATTGATGCACCCGGATCATTTTAAAGTAACTCAAAGCTCTGCAAGTTTGAAAGGGATATTTTGATTTTGGAGGTACTTTTTATGAAGTCTCAAAAATATTTTGAAAATTTTCTCAAAGATGGCTTCAAATTTTTTATCTAACTTGGTTTTCGGATAGCGTAAAATTCACTTAAAAAAGACATATGTCTCGTTTTCCTTGATCTTTTAATTCTCAAAATTGCAAAATTTCAATTTTTTCGGCATCTTCCAACAACTACAATATTGAAGATAGAGATTTTTTCCTTAATATAATCTGTTCTTCAAAAACAGAACTTAAAATAGTCATGTACAATTTTTCGAAAATATAAGTTGTTTTTACGTTATTCGCGAAATGTAGAAAATGTTAAAACATTTATTTTATAAAAGAGAGTTACAATTTTTCCTTTAAATATACTCCTTGTATGTATCAAAGAACGATAAAACAAATTGTGCTAATCCCATTTCTGGTGAACTCGATATATTTTCGAAAACTGCAAAACATTAACATTGAAAAACTTCAATATTGATGAAAGATTCTTGTCTTCAATGAAATCTGTTCTAAAACTAGTGGTGCTACAACAGTATATACACTATCTAGCATTGTTTGTAACGACTCCGCAACTTACGCACTTACTACACGAACTCTGCACTTACTACTACAACTCCGCACTTACTACATGAACCTGCAAAAATGTTTCCGACCAGCAAACTTTTTTCTTCACAAAAAGTTTAACACCTTTTAACATGGCGAAGAGTGACTCCACTGTTTCAAAGAAAAGCCTTTGCATCTCTATGAATCTCTAACTCGTTGGGCCAGATGATATTCTGGAGGAAGCAGAAGCTGCAAGCTCTAGTTTGTGATGCCTTGTAAATATGTAGCCACTTATGATTTATTGTGATTTATTATAAGCTTATGGTTTATCGTGTGATTGGCGAGCGAAAAGCAATGTTCGAAGCGTGAACGAAGAGATTATGCTATGTTACTTTCAATATATCTGTACCAAAATAATTATAAAAATACATTTTGTTTACATTTATTCCCACAAATTGTTTTATGTCTACGTCATATTTATCCCAAGATTTGCGAGCACTGATAAAATCTAAACCCGAAATTCCACTAATAGTTATTTATGATATATGTGTCGTAAAGCATCTGATTCTACGAGATTGGAAATTATCCTGATTGGAAAATTGCCAAACGAGGCCGTTAGGCCGAATTTGGTAACCAATTGAATATTGTAATCAGATGTTACGACACGAATATAGTACAACTTTTTATCCACTTTGTAACAATTCGTTAAATTTAATAATAAAGGGTCCCCCCCCCCGATAAGATGGTAAAAAGTTCCCCTCAACCAAATTACATATGAGTGGTTACACTATAATTCTAACATAGAAATAATATTTTTGAAAGGTTTCTTAGCCTCCGTCCAACCACCCACACCCCTATACAGCCAAAAACGTGTTTTTTTTATTTCAATTTTTTTCGACAACTGAACACTATTTTATCAGACTGAACAAAATATGATAAATAAGAACACAACTTGGACTATCAGAAAAATATTTTTCAATATTTTCTCAGGCCCAAATTCGAACACAAAAAAATATTTTCGAAAAAAAATATCAAGAAATATTTTTACTGTGTCTTAGAAGCCTGGAACAGGCTCGAAAAAAATGTCAAAGGTTTCTCTTCACACACAAATTGTTGTGTATTTTTTTCAGATTTTTCCGATTACTGGGCTGCAGTTAAAAAAATAAAAACCATTTTCCGGCCTTTAAAACACCTGGACTTTCAATATACTTTGAAACTGACTGCAACGGTTCTGTGCATTTATTTTAGTGTTTATTATATATTTGTATACATTGCTGTATCACCCAATAAAGTTTTGATTTTGGGAATATACTTACGAAGTATCATTTTTAAAGCTTTCTAATCGTTTGCATAAGTAATCGTATGCTACGGAAAGACGATAGTTTTGGCATTTTATAAGAAACAATCGACACAAGACCTTGTAAGTCTGATACTGGTGGATAAAGAATTACACCCCATCCTACATCAAACAGATTTTAGAAGAAAAATAGAAGTTTGCAGATTATGACATACAAAAAAATATTATTGCAACACACATTATAATGGTAAATAACTCGGAAGCGATGCTTCCTAGGCCTTTTAAACCAGGTTTGCTTGTCTCATGGGGACACGCCTTTCTTTTTTTTTGAGAACAAGTAAATTCTAACACACATGTTTTGGGGGACGGGTAGATGACAAATGGGGAAATGGTAAGGGACATTTCGTGTGCAGGATAGATGGGGGACAGTGTGGAAGTGAAGGGGAACATATTATGTTGTTGGGATGTATTTTTCAATATACCGCTTTCATGATCATCCCATTTTACAATTTTCCATATTAGTTCTTTTGGGTGCGCCTTATCCGTAGCACAGATGGACAGAAAAGAAAAGCCAATATCAATGTAAAATTAAATTGAAGGAAAATACTGAAATTATCTTTCACGATAAAATTAACGGGACTATTTTATTTTCTGCGAATTTTTATCTCGTCTCTCAGCAATATTGGAATGAATTCTCTCGCACAGTACCGGGTCTATAATGCCGTAAACAACTTTTCGGGGGATGAGCGTTTGCAGTTGGGTGCTACATTAAATCAATTTTCAATTTTCGTACAATTATTATTTACAAAGTGCAGAGTTTTCGCACGTGTACAGATTGTACGAGTGTCTCCATATTTATACGTATTCAAGAACAAATACTTAGGTAAAGGAAAAGACAACTTTTTCTCTAGTCTGAAACAATTTACAGACGAGAGACCACAGGCTTCCGCAACCAATGCGTTACTATTTATCTGTCCGGGAGGCGCCGCGTTCTAGGCTCAGTTGTCAACGTTTTAGCTGCTATTCTGTGGCCTTCCTCCTCAAGCAAGGTCGCACGTGCTTAGGACGCGGCAACTGCCGAACTGCCAAGTGGTTGACTACAAATGTCTTAGTTTTTAAAAAAAACTATGACCCAGCTATTAAAAAAATTCACAAGCATTCTGAGATGAAGTTTTAAGATTATTTTCGTGCCAGTGTCTGTGTTCTAAGACAAGTAAAACAGTTCTTGTAAATCTGGGTCTAACCTCTTCCCCTTCATTTTTCCACATGTCCCCCTATTATGCCTCAAATATGACGGAATTATTATTTAATAAACTGCCAAACACTATTATCTTTCCTTAGCGTATGATATTCTCATACAAAGGATTATAAAGCTTTAAAAATGATACTTCGTAAGTATATTCCAAAATCAAAACTTTATTGGGGGTTACAACAATGTATACAAATGTATAATAAACACTCAAATAAATGCAGAGAATTAATAACAATATTTATTTCAATAAGTTTACTCAGTTATTAGCGTTTTTAAAGAGGAATAGTAAAGGATACAAGACAAAGAAGTCCAAAATATTTTCAAAAGAAGAGTAGCAAAGTACGCCATTACTTTACCGCCATAGTGTCGAAATGAAGTACATTACCACACTAGAGTGACATTCTGTCAAAGAATGAGTATTTTTATTGGAAAATAAGACTTTTTTGAAAGAAAGGAAGCTTTGTAGGTGTAAAATTGCGTTTCGTCAAGAAATTCAATAAAATGGAAGTTTTCAAAATCTTGAAAACTTTATTCCATCTCAGGATGGGAGGTGTTTCAAAACGTTTTCCTAACGTTTTTTGATATTCGCCCGTAAGAACCAATGTTAATTGTTTCTCTTTGTACAGCCCTGATTTCTGGAATATGAACGCCGGGATAATTTTTTTCTAAGAGTCTAAAATTATTCTTAACTTTTGGGAAGGGTTTCAGATTTTTTATTTGATTTTGAGATTGATTCTGGGTGGGCGCTGCTAGCTTTAGTCTAAAGCTTGCAGCGCCCGCAATTTTGGGAAATCTAGAGGAGCCTAAAATTCGGGAATTGAGCATTTAATTAACCTAAAATTAGCCTAAAATTTTGCATATTTTTTAAATTTGTTTTTGGGCGCTGCTAGCTTTAGATGGCTCCCGAAGGGTCTGTCCACTGGCAGGCTACCCGCTCAGCTACCGACCCTGCTAATTCCCTCGTGCATAACTGGGGATACAGAGTCAAAAACATTCACCTTTTTAAACGATTCAATAAAAATATTGAAAAAATGGCACACAAAACGACAGATTTTCAGTGCATCATGAGGCACCTGTAAAATAAACAGACAAGTCAATGGAATGTTACAGAGAATACAATGGCCAGCATTCTAACAGATACTACAGAGAGGAACTCTCGAGAGAACACATCAGATCAGCTTAGTCAGTGTTTGCCAGGACGCCTCCTGCGCGCGTGGCGTGTAGGTGAACGACTCAGCGATTCCGCTATCGAGCGGAGAGGGGCCAGGGCGGCGCTGAGCCCGGGCGCAACACTGGGCACGAAGGACGCCTCCTGAGATGGATGGCTCGGATCCGACGCCGCTTTGTTAGCAACACACTCGCCGCCCTCACCACCCCGACACCCTACAACACGACCCCCCTCGTTGCGCCCGGCAGCCCCGTCGCCACAGCCATCCATGTCGCCCCCATTCCCCCAGTCGTTCCCGCCATTTTCGTCGCCCCCCGCCCGGGCGGTACAGCAGCGGGACGAGCTCCGCCGCAAGGCACAGAGACGCCAACGCGCGCTGATGGCACAGGGGACGGCGTCGCCGCGGACGACCGTGACAGCGCCGCTGGAGGAAGGGCAGCAGACGACGGCTACGCACTGGCAGTGACGGATGTCCTGGCTGGCTCCTGTGGCAGGCGACGCGCTGACGGAAGGAGGCGTGTCTCCGCGTGTCTCGCAGAAGGACAGTCAGTGGCTGTGGAGGCACAGGGAGAAAGGTACCAACGCATCTTCGATGAAGAAGAAAGCAATGTTCATAGAAAATAAGCTAGTTTAATTACAATCGAACAATCCGATTTTTTATGAGAGATTTACAATATCGATATACGTGTAAGTCGTTTCTAAAACTGGATCACACGTATTATTACATAATCACATAATAGAAGAATTAATTGAAGGTCTCAATTTCTTAAACCTAAGAGTGCATGTTCCTAACGCAGAGCAAAAATCGTATGCTACCATTCGAATGAACACGAAAATGTTCCATAAAATTTAACGCAAAATATTATGTATTCTTCTTTGGATTAAAGTGAACGAGAAGCAGGAAATGCCTTGCAATTTGTTATGCTGCCAAAGCAGATCGTCCAAAAGAATCGAGCGGCACACGTTGTACGAGAATACAGGAAATGGCTTGTCAGAGTTATTCATGCGTACGTTCTTCAAAGGCAGTCACAGAAACCAGATAAGATCGGCTTTAGCGAACGTTACGTGTGGCTTCACAGGAAGCGACTGATGTGAGGCGTATCTCTGATCGCATTTCCTCCAATGCGTCAATCATTTTCTAAATGAGAATTTCCTTGTACGGTATGTGATCAATCACTCCAAGCACAATAGGATTTTTGTTCGAATGTCACTGCCCGTTCCATTTTATCGGAATGCTGAGGACTGCTGAAGGCAATTATTGAAAGCCATAAATGACATGCTATGTATTAATACTTCCAAAGAGAAGTAGAATTAATTGCGGAAAAATCGTTGTAACCGTTTGTAATGGTGTACATTGTGCGTGGCGAATTCGCACGTTGTTTCCTTTGAGAATGCATACCAAACTCTTAATATGCACCAAATTTACCTTATAATGTTCACATCTTTGAAATACTTCTAGGTACAAGGGTGAATCAAAATTAAGGGTATATCTCTCGCATTTTTCTACTAATTTCGTAGCTTCATGCAGTGATACATAGTAAGAAGGTACAGGTACGTTTTACTTCTCATAATAGTCACACTGCTTGTATAAATATTCGTTATATCCGCAGACCAAGGCGAAGAAGCTGGCAAAGAAGAAAACGGGGCGAAATTTGCGAAGCCACATCTACATGTCAAGCTGAATTCGTGTTTTACTATAAGTATTTAATTGCCTTCCAAGTCCTTAAATGTCCAGAAGAGATGACCATTCTGAGAAACGATTGATGTTCGTGCAGCGTATCGTTTCAAGGGAGAAAGACTGAACGTGCCAACAGGGACAATGCAAGTGTTCGTAGCATGGCGTAGCATGACGTAGCACATCATCTCTACTCGACAAGAAATTCAGAACTGTTCCATCCCCGAAGAAAATTATTGCGACGGTCTTTTGGAATAATGTGGGCATCATTCTTCACGATTTTCTTATCCGAAAAGAGGTAATGAATGTTGTCTGTCTTTCGCTGGATATAAACGTACTTTTGGACAGTCACTGGAGCAGGCAATTTGCAGAAAAATACTGCAATTTATCTCCGCAGTTCTCGACATTGCTCTATGCATATATCACCGTTATAACCTACTAGTCAGGTTATAATCTATAAATAATTATTTGTAGCGGCACTCCTGGTGAAGTTCATAAACTATAAATTATTGTAGCGGTTCAACTTTAGGGATTCTATCAATTATCGTTATTGATAAAATAGTTTGAATATAGGCAATTTTAAATTGAAGTGAGAGATCAGCATGGCACCCAGAGGTGAAACGAACATAATTTTGCAACGTAATTTTCTCTGCTTTCATAGCAAAACAATGAAGAACAATTTTGAGTATTTTTCGAGAAAATTATTAAAATGTCCTAGAGATTCTATGTTTTGCATCCCAGTATATCGGGCAGACGGAGTTGGGCAAATCGCTCGACTGGCTGTCAAGTGTACATACAGTTGGCTCGAAGAGCACGCAATTAATTCTGTCCCCCTCTCAAGCACTGTCTCGCCAGTACATTTTTTTCTTCTTTCAAATTAATTATCTCAGTACAATTTCTGCAATAATAAGGAATAATCGTAATTATATATTCATTGGAGTGTAATTTGTTACAACATGTTGCCGCATGGAAAACTTTCAACATGTTTTTGAATTAGGAACCATCATTGGAGGTGGAGGAAGTCTCTATTCGGGATCTCTGACTTTGAGTCATTTTTCACTTCACCTCATGGCCCCTTGTCGAGTTGTTCAACTCTGATCTGCAATCTCCCACGGAAATAAATTGCACTTATGTTTTAGGCGTTAGTGTTGTGACGGACAAACGGACAGACAGACGGAGGGACGGTCGGACGGACGTTTTGAAAAATATACTTTTTCGGTATCAGGGGACCCCGAAACGTGTATTTCCGTTAATATCTCGATTCCGAAATCGATTTTCCGCAGCATTACATAACTTTCCCTATACTATGTATATAACTCCGTATATACGTACGTATACGGGGAAGTAAAAATCACACTTATAGGCGCGATTAAAAAGCGGGAGAAAGTGACAATGCACCATTTTTTACGTTTCATTTTTCTAACTCGAGCTAAATCGTCGTAGTAATTACCAAAATTCCATGATGTTCATAGTAAAATGTTTCAAATTACACTCCAACGTTGCTTACATTCGAGAGCTCTCGTATGTGAGCATGTTCAGAACGTGGACTTATAATCATCATCTGGAGGTGTTTTAGACCTCTTTCATTTAGGATCCATATTTTAAAAAATCACAGAATAAATATTGATGGTAAAAAATAAAACTGAAGTTTTGGTATGTTACAATCTGTAACGTATTCAAAGGTATAAAATAAAAGGTTGAACTTTTCTATTTCATTTCTCTTCAAGCAAACACTTTGCGAACTACGCAACATTCTAGGTCAATAGCCACAAAAAACAGGGTCGAGCTCCAGCCCGCTATAGCACGCCTATTTATCTAACAAATTGCTTGAATTGCGGGAAACGATATAATGAAACGTATCTCCTGATCCAGCTCAGCCCATCGGAGGCACACTGAATCTCCTCTTAAAAGCGTTCGCTATTAGACGCAAAATGGCATTATAGGGGAATGTCACATGTAATGCATGTAATGGAGGTGTAGGGCAAACATAAGTAGCCCGCAAAAGAAATCTGCAACCATCTCTTTTTGCACGCCACAAATTCCGCGTGATCCAGAAGGATTTGACTGGTGGCACCCAGAGGTGGAGAGTTCTGACACCGCCTCGCCGCACTTCTTGCGTGCGGCACCGCTCACGAGCCGCCGCCGCCGCCGCACCGCTCTGGCGCCGCGCGGAAGTCAGCTCTTCCCTTATCGCCCCCCGAGCGCGCCATTAAGCGTTCATGTCGCACGGCTCAATAGCGTAACTTAGAGATACGCACCACGGGAGGCAAATGGCAATTGTTTGTTCCCTACCTAATGTGCTACCGAGTGACTACTATGCTAACTGGATTAGGGACATCTGCAGCAGTGTAACTCTGTAACGAGCGACTGTTGATGGTTTCTGGGAAATAAAGATAATCTGGCTTTATTTAATGAAAAGAGGAATATTTTCTACAGTCCTATTCAGTAATATAAAAGACGTTTATAAGTTGCTCTTTAGTTATTGCCGAAAAATGCCCTCTTATTGTTATTTGAGAAAGTTTGGTGCAATCGGTTTCCTGCGGAAAATGTTCGTTTTTGACAAATTCCGCTGTTGCTACATTTCAGATGCTTAGAATTTAAGAAACACCAAATAAATGTAATAGAAAAAGAAAAGGCTCACCGAACATTCCCAATCCGTGCCAACCATGACTTCTCTTTTACATTTTCATTGTTCAGCAAGACAATTCAGAAGTCTTCAGAAACAATTGGCATCGAAGAGAAATGTTAATAAAATTAGAACACAAATTTGATTTAAATTAATTACATTTTAAAATGCAACATTAACAGTTTTTCATCTAATGAATTTATTTTATTTTAACGTAATCTTCATTAACACTTTTCAAAATAAATTTCAATTATTAAAAATAGCACCACTATAGTATACTATATATTCTATATTTTTAATTAGTATGTGTAATAGAAAACTTACTATTGTATAGAAACCTTTAAATTGCCTTATAAGAGTACCAAATCTAATATGCAGTACATTATATCTATTTAAATAGCATTGCGTTGCCTGCCTGTTGCTTCAAAATAACTGCCCTTTTATAATCACATTTTTCTTATCTAGATTATATAGAAACCAAACCAATTTTTGTCTGTCTGTCGGGCTGTTTGTCGGAGGTAATATCTGGAACAGTTACACTGATTTTAATGGGGTTAATGAAATATTTTTGTGGTAGAAAAGGTATTTTGCAGGCCATAATTTAAGCCACTTTTTATCAAATTGTTACTTTCTCTTATACACAAAAAATGTTTGTTTTTAATACAAGTCCAATTATAATGAAATTTTGCACACGTGACCTTAATAATATAAGAGAAAATTCACTGCCTTGAGAATATTTTGTAAAATTAATCCTATTCCCTTTCCCTACCCCCAACAAACAAATTTAAATATGCACTATTATTGTTAATACACGTATTTGTCTTTTACTAATATTTAGAATAAGGTGAGGAAATCCATGAAATGCCTCGAACATATCTTAAAGCATGTAAAGTTTCGTACTAAATCTTTTTTAATTAATTTTAATCGCGCTATTACACTTAGAGTAAAGGCAGGTTTAAATATGGTTACTGAACCTTTTCCGGGAGTATGCAACAATGTTCATAGCTGCCCGCACCAATGATGATGGTAGCAGGGATAATTGTAGCGAACATGATAGGGTATGGTGGGCGGAGACGGGGCCTGGCGAAGAAGAATAGGATAAGGGTGGTGGGAAAGAGCAGGATGGGTTAAAGCAGTGAGGCGCAGGACAGGGCGAACCAGAGTGGAGGTACAGCAGGTTGATAGAATTCAGACCTTTTTCCTATCTAATAGACGGTTGTGATATATATACTTATTTTAATATACTCATTGATTTGCTCTTACCTGTGCTTTGTCTAAACGTAAATGTAAGCTCAGGAAATTCTAGAGCTTGAGTAAATGAATAAGAGATAATATCGGGCTCTATCTCTCTCTAAAAATTGTAATCTCACTCTAGTAGATGCAGCGCGGTGGGAGGTTCCGTGCTGCGAATGCAACTACATACAGGATCAGTACGGGTTTCAGGGGATTGTTCTTTAGAGGCAAATGAAAGGCAATGCACTTGTGAATGAATTTAAATTTAATCCTTGAAAAATAGATAGTTATACAAATAGGTAATTTAGCAGTAAGCCGAAGGACCAATGAATGTTTATACACTTTAAGTTTCTTTTCCTTGAAGTTTACATTTACTCACTGATTGATGATAGTGTACAGCAAACACCAACCCAGGTCAGACGGCTGAGTGTGTATTCCGTCGGCTGCGATTGGCTGCAGATGATTCGGCTGGCGGCCTGGATGGCGCCACGGGCTGACTGGAGCGGTCCGTTAGGGTAGACTAGGCCAAGTGAAGGCTGATTCACGGGTGGCCCGAATGTAGATCGCGGCCTGCTGGTCGCGCCTATTGATTGCCGGAGCCTTGATAGGCAAATCAAGAACAGCTGACTCGTTCATAGGCTGTCTGACGAGTGGAGCGAGCGTTGACATTCGTCCGGTGTATTGACAAATGTGTCAATGATAGTTGATTGTCTCGTAGAAGTTGACGGTAATGGTTTGACCGTGATAGTTGATTGTAGTAGTTTAGAAGTCACTACAGAAGTTTCTGTGGTAGCGTAGAAACGACTGATAGAAGTGATTGCTTGAAACAGATGACTGAGAGTTTGACTGAACAGTTTGTAGAAGTTGACTAAAGAGTGAATGACTAGTCTGACTGAAAAAGTTTGTAGTAGTGACTGGATAGTATTGACTGAATAGTGGCGCGTGGGAGCGAAGTTGCCGTATTTATTGAAGCGTATGTTTCCGAGTGCAGAGGGGGAGGAGTCACGTGACATTTGCAGATAGCCTATGACATGCGGTGAGACGCAGGGTGAAGCGAGAGTTGCTCGCTATTTGCTGTTATTGTCTGGAGTGTGTCACGTGACTTTGGCGCGGCACTTGAGGTGCCCGCGATAGCTGCATCTCATTAGCAATTAGCAGTGGTTGGGTGAGTTTCCCAAGGGGGCGCCGGTTGAGAGACGGGGGCGGAAAGATGAGGGCGGCCGCGCGGGCGCGGCTGCCCTGCAGATGTGTCCGGTGTCGGCGAAAAGCTTAACGCCAATATTGTGAAGGAGGCACGTAGCGATTTCTATGAATGCTTGTACACATCTGGCTAGCAGGTAGCGACCGCCGGCCGCGCGCCGGCCAGCCATCCCGCGTTAATGACCTGTTCCATCCTTCCCCGGCTTACTGTACAATGGGTCGCGGCGGTTCGGCGCTCGCGGCAAAGAGGGCTCAACGAGAATTGTTTTATTGCCTGAACATCTGTGTTTCACTTTTATATTTTTGTATGGACGTGCTAGACTGCCGTAAATGACTTTGAGGATGGAGCAGCCGAAGAATGTTGGCCGCCCGGGTGAAAGACAATTTGGGGCCGCGCCCTGCTAGCGAATTTCCTCGTGATTGTTCGCGAGATTGAACACTCACAAAAATATAACTTTTAAATCATTTTTAAAAAGTGCAAATAGTTTCACACTGAAACCCAATTTTCAACGTTTCCGGCAATCGAGCTATGGACTGACAGAACCATAAAAATTGTAATAGAACGTCCAAAAATTAATAATTTTGTATATTGCAATAAAGAAAACAACTTGTGTCCCTTTAGGATCTAGGACTCTTCGTTTTAGTTTACCATCGTAACATTGTAAAGTGTAATTAGGCGTAATATGTTCTGCGGGTTGCCTGTGCGCATGATAACCCGAATCTGCCATAGACTGCTATCACCTAAGTAGTCTTCAATCACTTTTATGCACCCTGGGGGTAACATCAGCAGTAATATACTTATGAAGTTTTGTGTCCTTTTTTTCGTAATAGGGGTTTCGTAATATTTTTTCGTTTTTCGTAATATTTCGTAATAAGTAAATAGGGATTTCTTTCAGAAAAGGAATAATCTTTCCTCAGCTGCCTTAGCTGTCTCAGAATAAACGTTAAAAATGTCAAAGCCATGTAGTGAGGTACCCGCACAGAAGTAGCCTTTAACAAACGCAGCATTTACGGGTCAACCTGAGAGCACCGGCTAGTATTCCCTCCGCAAGTAACCCCTTCCCCCTCCTTCCGGCGAGCGCGGTTTGGCTCCTCCCTGGTCACTTCTGGCGATCAAGTTGGCTTCCTGTAATTAACTGGTTTTAAAACAATGATTTACGAAGTGCGGAATTATTGCATGATTCCAACTAGTGCATTCATGAAATACTTTCCATAAGTTAATTTAAAGATGATTTGTAGAGAACATTCATATTTTTATTGAAATTATAAAAACATACTATATTCTTCACGCTAAAGTTTACAAAATACATAATTTAAAGCACGCCTTTCCCTTCTTTAAAGACATTTCATTAAATTCAAAACACATACTATATTCAATCACTCAATTCAATTTAATCATTATTTTTCCAGTTTTACTCTTCAACAAAGGTAGCTTAACATTTATCACGAGTATATAGACGACAATAAAATGATGAAATGCGAAAAATTACTTTTTCTTCTGTTTTTCCATCAAAGAAGAATATTAGCCATACGTTCGCAATACTTTCCAGAAAATTTTAGATCGTCTCCTGTATTATTTCAGTAGTATACCTTTGGGTTCCGGCTCTCACACGCAACCAATCTTCATAAATGAGGGCTCTAAAGAAAGAGAATTTCACAGAGGCTTGACGAATTTCACTTTGACTTTAAAAATGTGGATGATTTCTTTAAAAAAACGCATCGAAATATTCATGTGAAATGCAATCCGCATCACATGTCAACCTATATCGGCAAATAACTCATAAACAAAGCGTTTTAGAGCCTTAAAATGTAAAATTTTTAGGCCAAAGGCCTCAAAGAAACGTTTTTCACACCATAATCTACAAGATGAGATATTCAATTAACTTTTCGGTTCCACGTTTCAATACTATCAAGGCCACCTCAATATTCAGCTCTTTCTGCTGGTAGCAATTTTTCGGGCGACACGATTAGAAGGCTTAGATTTGACAATCTTTACGCTTTCTGTAACACCTTAGTTGTGCAGTCTGACGAGGTTTATTTGCATAATCATTAATTCAAGATTTGCTCTCCAGCAACAACTAGAAGTACTATTACAGTTGCTTGATACCTATAACCTATGAAGATTTTTCTTATGGTGTAGTGAAACTATTCAATTAACGTTTTTCATGGTCTAGACGTGCTGTGTACTTAATTGTGGAGGGATGTGGGTGTTCAGTGAAAAGTGAAGACTGTGTTTGTGTTTTTACCTGTACCAATAGTTTCGTTATCATTCGATGAAATTTTCAATTCAACAGGTTCAGACACGTAGCTTCTCAAAAGTAAAGAGCTAATATTTCTGTGACTATTACGAAAAACTAAAACCTAACTGACAAAGGAATATTGAATAATTACTTCAAATGTCTTTAAGTAAGTTTTGGGAAATGTTCCAAGCAAATTCTTCATTCTCCATGAATAAATATTTATTGAAAATTCTTTTACACAATAATTGCATTATTTTTTTATTGTAATTGTGTTAGTATATTGCGAGTTACCTTTATAGATTTTAAACAAATAAACACGTTTCGTTAACTACTTTCCCTCTAGAATGAAAATAGAAGGATAGGGAAGAGTGTGGTGTATAACATGCGAGTGTT
>JAHLJT010003627.1:0-55945 GCA_031308135.1 Acheta domesticus | reverse complement strand
TTCTCGTGGCTGAGCTGTCGTGCGCAGGCTTCATCAGGAGCGACAGCAAAATTCAATTGCACTTCTGCCTTCTTGGGCGCCGGGTGACGCCTGTGGCTGAGCTGTCGCGTCGCAGGCTTATCAGGGAGCGACAGCCAAATTCCAATTGCACTTCTCGCCTTCTTGGGCGACCGGGGTGACGCCTGGTTGGCTGAAGCTGTCGCGTTCGCAGGCTTCATCAGCGGAGCGGACAGCCAAATTTCAATATGCACTTCTCGCTTCTTGGGCGACCGGGTGATCCTGGCTGGCTGAGCTGTCGTGTCGCAGGCTTCATCAGGGAGCGACAGCCAAATTCCAATTGCACTTCTCGCCTTCTTGGGCGACCGGGGTGACGCCTGTGGCTGAGCTGTCGTGTCGCAGGTTCATCAGGGAGCGACAGCCAAATTCCAATTGCACTTCTCGCCTTCTTGGGCGACCGGGAGGACGCCTGTGGCTGAGCTGTCGCGTCGCAGGCTTCATCAGGGAGCGAAGCCAAATTCCAATTTGCACTTCTCGCCTCTTCTTGGGCGACCGGGTGACGCCTGTGGCTGAGCTGTCGTGCGCAGGCTTCATACAGGAGCGGACAGCCAATTTCAATTGCACTTCTCGCCTTCTTGGGCGACCGGGTGACGCCTGTGGCTGAGCTGTCGGTCGCAGGCTCATCAGGGAGCGACAGCCAAATTTCAATTGCACTTCTCGCCTTCTTGGGCGACCGGGTGACGCCTGTGGCCTGAGCTGTCGTGTCGCAGGCTTCACAGGAGCGACAGCAAATTCCAATTGCACTTCTCGCCTTCTTGGGCGACCGGGTGACGCCTGGCTGAGCTGTCGTGTCGCAGGCTTCATCAGGGAGCGACAGCAAATTCCAATTGCACTTCTCGCCTTCTTGGGCGACCGGGCGACGCTGTGGCTGAGCTGTCGCGTCGCAGGCTCATCAGGGAGCGATAGCCAAATTCCAATTGCACTTATCGCCTTCTTGGGCGACGGGTGACGCCCGTGGCTGAGCTGTCGCGTCGCAGGCTTCATCAGGGAGCGACAACCAAATTTCAATTGCACTCTCGCCTTCTTGGGCGAACGGGTGACGCCTGTGGCTGAGCTGTCGTGTCGCAGGCTTTATCAGGGAGCGACAGCCAAATTCCAATTGCACTTCTCGCCTTCTTGGGCGACCGGGCGACGCCTGTGGCTGAGCTGTCGCGTCGCAGGCTCCATCAGGGAGCGATAGCCAAATTCCAATTGCACTTCTCGCCTTCTTGGGCGACCGGGTGACGCCTGTGGCTGAGCTGTCGTGTCGCAGCTTCATCAGGGAGCGACAGCCAAATTCCAATTGCATTCTCGCCTTCTTGGGCGACCGGGCGACGCCTGTGGCTGAGCTGTCGTGTCGCAGGCTTCATCAGGGAGCGACAGCCAAATTTCAATTGCACTTCTCGCCTTCTTGGGCGACCGGAGACGCCTGTGGCTGAGCTGTCGCGTCGTCAGGCAAGCATCAGGGAGCGACAGCCAAATTCCAATTGCACTTCTCGCCTTCTTGGGCGCCCGGGGTGACGCCTGTGGCTGAGCTGTCGTGTCGCAGGCTTCATCAGGGAGCGACAGCCAAATTCCAATTGCACTTCTCGCCTTCTTGGGCGACCGGGTGACGCCTGTGGCTGAGCTGTCGTGTCGCAGGCTTCATCAGGGAGCGACAGCCAAATTCCAATTGCACTTCTCGCCTTCTTGGGCGACCGGGTGACGCCTGTGGCTGAGCTGTCGTGTCGCAGGCTTCATCAGGGAGCGACAGCCAAATTTCAATTGCACTTCTCGCCTTCTTGGGCGACCGGGTGACGCCTGTGGCTGAGCTGTCGTGTCGCAGGCTTCATCAGGGAGCGACAGCCAAATTCCAATTGCACTTCTCGCCTTCTTGGGCGACCGGGTGACGCCTGTGGCTGAGCTGTCGCGTCGCAGGCTTCATCAGGGAGCGACAGCCAAATTCAATTGCACTTCTCGCCTTCTTGGGCGACCGGGTGACGCCTGTGGCTGAGCTGTCGTGTCGCAGGCTTCATCAGAGGAGCGACAGCCAAATTCCAATTGCACTTCTCGCCTTCTTGGGCGACCGGGTGACGCCTGTGGCTGAGCTGTCGCGTCGCAGGCTTCATCAGGGAGCGACAGCCAAATTCCAATTGCACTTCTCGCCTTCTTGGGCGACCGGGTGACGCCTGTGGCTGAGCTGTCGCGTCGCAGGCTTCATCAGGGAGCGACAGCCAAATTCCAATTGCACTTCTCGCCTTCTTGGGCGACCGGGTGACGCCTGTGGCTGAGCTGTCGCGTCGCAGGCTCATCAGGGAGCGACAGCCAAATTCCAATTGCACTTCTCGCCTTCTTGGGCGACCGGGTGACGCCTGTGGCTGAGCTGTCGCGTCGCAGGCTTCATCAGGGAGCGACAGCCAAATTTCAATTGCACTTCTCGCCTTCTTGGGCGACCGGGTGACGCCTGTGGCTGAGCTGTCGTGTCGCAGGCTTCATCAGGGAGCGACAGCCAAATTCCAATTGCACTTCTCGCCTTCTTGGGCGACCGGGTGACGCCTGTGGCTGAGCTGTCGTGTCGCAGGCTTCATCAGGGAGCGACAGCCAAATTCCAATTGCACTTCTCGCCTTCTTGGGCGACGGGTGACGCCTGTGGCTGAGCTGTCGTGTCGCAGGCTTCATCAGGGAGCGACAGCCAAATTTCAATTGCACTTCTCGCCTTCTTGGGCGACCGGGTGACGCCTGTGGCTGAGCTGTCGTTGTCGCAGGCTTCATCAGGGAGCGACAGCCAAATTCCAATTGCACTTCTCGCCTTCTTGGGCGACCGGGTGACGCCTGTGGCTGAGCTGTCGTGTCGCAGGCTTCATCAGGGAGCGACAGCCAAATTCCAATTGCACTTCTCGCCTTCTTGGGCGACCGGGTGACGCCTGTGGCTGAGCTGTCGCGTCGCAGGCTTCATCAGGGAGCGACAGCCAAATTCCAATTGCACTTCTCGCCTTCTTGGGCGACCGGGTGACGCCTGTGGCTGAGCTGTCGCGTCGCAGGCTTCATCAGGGAGCGACAGCCAAATTCCAATTGCACTTCTCGCCTTCTTGGGCGACCGGGTGACGCCTGTGGCTGAGCTGTCGTGTCGCAGGCTTCATCAGGGAGCGACAGCCAAATTCCAATTGCACTTCTCGCCTTCTTGGGCGACCGGGTGACGCCTGTGGCTGAGCTGTCGCGTCGCAGGCTTCATCAGGGAGCGACAGCCAAATTCCAATTGCACTTCTCGCCTTCTTGGGCGACCGGGTGACGCCTGTGGCTGAGCTGTCGTGTCGCAGGCTTCATCAGGGAGCGACAGCCAAATTCCAATTGCACTTCTCGCCTTCTTGGGCGACCGGGTGACGCCTGTGGCTGAGCTGTCGTGTCGCAGGCTTCATCAGGGAGCGACAGCCAAATTCCAATTGCACTTCTCGCCTTCTTGGGCGACCGGGTGACGCCTGTGGCTGAGCTGTCGCGTCGCAGGCTTCATCAGGGAGCGACAGCCAAATTCCAATTGCACTTCTCGCCTTCTTGGGCGACCGGGTGACGCCTGTGGCTGAGCTGTCGTGTCGCAGGCTTCATCAGGGAGCGACAGCCAAATTCCAATTGCACTTCTCGCCTTCTTGGGCGACCGGGTGACGCCTGTGGCTGAGCTGTCGCGTCGCAGGCTTCATCAGGGAGCGACAGCCAAATTCAATTGCACTTCTCGCCTTCTTGGGCGACCGGGTGACGCCTGTGGCTGAGCTGTCGTGTCGCAGGCTTCATCAGGGAGCGACAGCCAAATTTCAATTGCACTTCTCGCCTTCTTGGGCGACCGGGTGACGCCTGTGGCTGAGCTGTCGTGTCGCAGGCTTCATCAGGGAGCGACAGCCAAATTCCAATTGCACTTCTCGCCTTCTTGGGCGACCGGGTGACGCCTGTGGCTGAGCTGTCGTGTCGCAGGCTTCATCAGGGAGCGACAGCCAAATTCCAATTGCACTTCTCGCCTTCTTGGGCGACCGGGTGACGCCTGTGGCTGAGCTGTCGTGTCGCAGGCTTCATCAGGGAGCGACAGCCAAATTCCAATTGCACTTCTCGCCTTCTTGGGCGACCGGGTGACGCCTGTGGCTGAGCTGTCGCGTCGCAGGCTTCATCAGGGAGCGACAGCCAAATTCCAATTGCACTTCTCGCCTTCTTGGGCGACCGGGTGACGCCTGTGGCTGAGCTGTCGCGTCGCAGGCTTCATCAGGGAGCGACAGCCAAATTTCAATTGCACTTCTCGCCTTCTTGGGCGACCGGGTGACGCCTGTGGCTGAGCTGTCGTGTCGCAGGCTTCATCAGGGAGCGACAGCCAAATTCCAATTGCACTTCTCGCCTTCTTGGGCGACCGGGTGACGCCTGTGGCTGAGCTGTCGCGTCGCAGGCTTCATCAGGGAGCGACAGCCAAATTTCAATTGCACTTCTCGCCTTCTTGGGCGACCGGGTGACGCCTGTGGCTGAGCTGTCGTGTCGCAGGCTTCATCAGGGAGCGACAGCCAAATTCCAATTGCACTTCTCGCCTTCTTGGGCGACCGGGTGACGCCTGTGGCTGAGCTGTCGCGTCGCAGGCTTCATCAGGGAGCGACAGCCAAATTCCAATTGCACTTCTCGCCTTCTTGGGCGACCGGGTGACGCCTGTGGCTGAGCTGTCGTGTCGCAGGCTTCATCAGGGAGCGACAGCCAAATTTCAATTGCACTTCTCGCCTTCTTGGGCGACCGGGTGACGCCTGTGGCTGAGCTGTCGTGTCGCAGGCTTCATCAGGGAGCGACAGCCAAATTCCAATTGCACTTCTCGCCTTCTTGGGCGACCGGGTGACGCCTGTGGCTGAGCTGTCGTGTCGCAGGCTTCATCAGGGAGCGACAGCCAAATTCCAATTGCACTTCTCGCCTTCTTGGGCGACCGGGTGACGCCTGTGGCTGAGCTGTCGTGTCGCAGGCTTCATCAGGGAGCGACAGCCAAATTCCAATTGCACTTCTCGCCTTCTTGGGCGACCGGGTGACGCCTGTGGCTGAGCTGTCGTGTCGCAGGCTTCATCAGGGAGCGACAGCCAAATTCCAATTGCACTTCTCGCCTTCTTGGGCGACCGGGTGACGCCTGTGGCTGAGCTGTCGCGTCGCAGGCTTCATCAGGGAGCGACAGCCAAATTCCAATTGCACTTCTCGCCTTCTTGGGCGACCGGGTGACGCCTGTGGCTGAGCTGTCGTGTCGCAGGCTTCATCAGGGAGCGACAGCCAAATTCCAATTGCACTTCTCGCCTTCTTGGGCGACCGGGTGACGCCTGTGGCTGAGCTGTCGTGTCGCAGGCTTCATCAGGGAGCGACAGCCAAATTCCAATTGCACTTCTCGCCTTCTTGGGCGACCGGGTGACGCCTGTGGCTGAGCTGTCGTGTCGCAGGCTTCATCAGGGAGCGACAGCCAAATTCCAATTGCACTTCTCGCCTTCTTGGGCGACCGGGTGACGCCTGTGGCTGAGCTGTCGTGTCGCAGGCTTCATCAGGGAGCGACAGCCAAATTCCAATTGCACTTCTCGCCTTCTTGGGCGACCGGGTGACGCCTGTGGCTGAGCTGTCGTGTCGCAGGCTTCATCAGGGAGCGACAGCCAAATTCCAATTGCACTTCTCGCCTTCTTGGGCGACCGGGTGACGCCTGTGGCTGAGCTGTCGTGTCGCAGGCTTCATCAGGGAGCGACAGCCAAATTCCAATTGCACTTCTCGCCTTCTTGGGCGACCGGGTGACGCCTGTGGCTGAGCTGTCGTGTCGCAGGCTTCATCAGGGAGCGACAGCCAAATTCCAATTGCACTTCTCGCCTTCTTGGGCGACCGGGTGACGCCTGTGGCTGAGCTGTCGTGTCGCAGGCTTCATCAGGGAGCGACAGCCAAATTCCAATTGCACTTCTCGCCTTCTTGGGCGACCGGGTGACGCCTGTGGCTGAGCTGTCGTGTCGCAGGCTTCATCAGGGAGCGACAGCCAAATTCCAATTGCACTTCTCGCCTTCTTGGGCGACCGGGTGACGCCTGTGGCTGAGCTGTCGTGTCGCAGGCTTCATCAGGGAGCGACAGCCAAATTCCAATTGCACTTCTCGCCTTCTTGGGCGACCGGGTGACGCCTGTGGCTGAGCTGTCGTGTCGCAGGCTTCATCAGGGAGCGACAGCCAAATTCCAATTGCACTTCTCGCCTTCTTGGGCGACCGGGTGACGCCTGTGGCTGAGCTGTCGTGTCGCAGGCTTCATCAGGGAGCGACAGCCAAATTCCAATTGCACTTCTCGCCTTCTTGGGCGACCGGGTGACGCCTGTGGCTGAGCTGTCGTGTCGCAGGCTTCATCAGGGAGCGACAGCCAAATTCCAATTGCACTTCTCGCCTTCTTGGGCGACCGGGTGACGCCTGTGGCTGAGCTGTCGTGTCGCAGGCTTCATCAGGGAGCGACAGCCAAATTCCAATTGCACTTCTCGCCTTCTTGGGCGACCGGGTGACGCCTGTGGCTGAGCTGTCGTGTCGCAGGCTTCATCAGGGAGCGACAGCCAAATTCCAATTGCACTTCTCGCCTTCTTGGGCGACCGGGTGACGCCTGTGGCTGAGCTGTCGTGTCGCAGGCTTCATCAGGGAGCGACAGCCAAATTCCAATTGCACTTCTCGCCTTCTTGGGCGACCGGGTGACGCCTGTGGCTGAGCTGTCGTGTCGCAGGCTTCATCAGGGAGCGACAGCCAAATTCCAATTGCACTTCTCGCCTTCTTGGGCGACCGGGTGACGCCTGTGGCTGAGCTGTCGTGTCGCAGGCTTCATCAGGGAGCGACAGCCAAATTCCAATTGCACTTCTCGCCTTCTTGGGCGACCGGGTGACGCCTGTGGCTGAGCTGTCGTGTCGCAGGCTTCATCAGGGAGCGACAGCCAAATTCCAATTGCACTTCTCGCCTTCTTGGGCGACCGGGTGACGCCTGTGGCTGAGCTGTCGTGTCGCAGGCTTCATCAGGGAGCGACAGCCAAATTCCAATTGCACTTCTCGCCTTCTTGGGCGACCGGGTGACGCCTGTGGCTGAGCTGTCGTGTCGCAGGCTTCATCAGGGAGCGACAGCCAAATTCCAATTGCACTTCTCGCCTTCTTGGGCGACCGGGTGACGCCTGTGGCTGAGCTGTCGCGTCGCAGGCTTCATCAGGGAGCGACAGCCAAATTCCAATTGCACTTCTCGCCTTCTTGGGCGACCGGGTGACGCCTGTGGCTGAGCTGTCGTGTCGCAGGCTTCATCAGGGAGCGACAGCCAAATTCCAATTGCACTTCTCGCCTTCTTGGGCGACCGGGTGACGCCTGTGGCTGAGCTGTCGTGTCGCAGGCTTCATCAGGGAGCGACAGCCAAATTCCAATTGCACTTCTCGCCTTCTTGGGCGACCGGGTGACGCCTGTGGCTGAGCTGTCGTGTCGCAGGCTTCATCAGGGAGCGACAGCCAAATTCCAATTGCACTTCTCGCCTTCTTGGGCGACCGGGTGACGCCTGTGGCTGAGCTGTCGTGTCGCAGGCTTCATCAGGGAGCGACAGCCAAATTCCAATTGCACTTCTCGCCTTCTTGGGCGACCGGGTGACGCCTGTGGCTGAGCTGTCGTGTCGCAGGCTTCATCAGGGAGCGACAGCCAAATTCCAATTGCACTTCTCGCCTTCTTGGGCGACCGGGTGACGCCTGTGGCTGAGCTGTCGTGTCGCAGGCTTCATCAGGGAGCGACAGCCAAATTCCAATTGCACTTCTCGCCTTCTTGGGCGACCGGGTGACGCCTGTGGCTGAGCTGTCGTGTCGCAGGCTTCATCAGGGAGCGACAGCCAAATTCCAATTGCACTTCTCGCCTTCTTGGGCGACCGGGTGACGCCTGTGGCTGAGCTGTCGCGTCGCAGGCTTCATCAGGGAGCGACAGCCAATTCCAATTGCACTTCTCGCCTTCTTGGGGCGACCGGGTGACGCCTGTGGCTGGAGCTGTCGTGTCGCAGGCTTCATCAGGGAGCGACAGCCAAATTTCCAAATTGCACTTCTCGCCTTCTTGGGCGACCGGGTGACGCCTGTGGCTGAGCTGTCGTGTCGCAGGGCTTCATCAGGGAGCGACAGCCAAATTCCAATTGCACTTCTCGCCTTCTTGGGCGACCGGGTGACGCCTGTGGCTTGAGCTGTCGCGTCGCGAGGCTTCATCAGGGAGCGACAGCCAAATTCCAATTTGCACTTCTCGCCTTCTTGGGCGACCGGGTGACGCCTGTGGCTGAGCTGTTCGTGTCGCAGGCTTCATCAGGGAGCGACAGCCCAAATTTCCAATTGCACTTCTCGCCTTCTTGGGCGACCGGGGTGACGCCTGTGGCTGAGCTGTCGTGTCGCAGGCTGTCATCGGGAGCGACAGCCAAATTTCCAATGTGCACTTCTCGCCTTCTTGGGCGACCGGGGACGCCTGTGGCTGAGCTGTCGGTCGCAAGGCTTCATCAGGGAGCGACAGCCAAATTTCAATTGCACTTCTCGCCTTCTTGGGCGACCGGGTGACGCCTGTGGCTGAGCTGTCGCGTCGAGGCTTCATCAGGAGGCGACAGCCAAATTCCAATTGCACTTCTCGCCTTCTTGGGCGACCAGGGTGACGCCCTGTGGCTGAGCTGTCGTGTCGCCAGGCTTCATCAGGGAGCGACAGACCAAATTTCAATTGCACTTCTCGCTTCTTGGCGACCGGGTGACGCCTGTGGCTGAGCTGTCGTGTCGCAGGCTTCATCACAGGACGAGACAGCCAAATTTCCAATTGCACTTCTCGCCTTCTTGGGCGACCGGGTGACGCCTGTGGCTGAGCTGTAGTCGTCGCAGGCTTCATCAGGGAGCGACAGCCAAATTTCCAATTGCACTTCTCGCCTTCTTGGGCGACCGGGGTGACGCCTGTGGCTGAGCTGTCGTGTCGCAGGCTTCATCAGGGAGCGAACAGCCAAATTTCCAATTGCACTTCTCGCCTTCTTGGCGACCGGGTTGACGCCTGTGGCTGAGCTGTCGTGTCGCAGGCTTCATCAGGGAGCGACAGCCAAATTCCAATTGCACTTCTCGCCTTCTTGGGCGACCGGGGACGCCTGTGGCTGAGCTGTCGCGTCGCAGGCTTCATCAAGGGAGCGATCAGCCAAATTTCAATTGCACTTCTCGCCTTCTTGGGCGACCGGGTGACGCTAGTGGCTGAGCTGTCGTTCGCAGGCTTCATCATGGAGCGGACAGCCAAATTCCAATTGCACTTCTCGCCTTCTTGGGCGACCGGGTGACGCCTGTGGCTGAGCTGTCGTGTCGCAGGCTTCATCAGGGAGCGACAGCCAAATTCCAATTGCACTTCTTCGCCTTCTTGGGCGACCGGGTGACGCCTGTGGCTGAGCTGTCGCGTCGCAGGCTTCCATCAGGGAGCGACTAGCCAAATTCAATTGCACTTCTCGCCTTCTTGGGCGACCGGGTGACGCCTGTGGCTGAGCTGTCGCTGTCGCAGGCTTCATCAGGGAGCGACAGCCAAATTTCAATTGCACTTCTCGCCTTCTTGGGCGACCGGGTGACGCCTGTGGCTGAGCTGTCGTGTCGCAGGCTTCATCAGGGAGCGACAGCCAAATTCCATTGCACTTCTCGCCTTCTTGGGCGACCGGGTGACGCCTGTGGCTGAGCTGTCGCGTCGCAGGCTTCATCAGGGAGCGACAGCCAAATTCCAATTGCACTTCTCGCCTTCTTGGGCGACCGGGTGACGCCTGTGGCTGAGCTGTCGCGTCGCAGGCTCCATCAGGGAGCGACAGCCAAATTCCAATTGCACTTCTCGCCTTCTTGGGCGACCGGGTGACGCCTGTGGCTGAGCTGTCGCGTCGCAGGCTTCATCAGGGAGCGACAGCCAAATTTCAATTGCACTTCTCGCCTTCTTGGGCGACCGGGTGACGCCTGTGGCTGAGCTGTCGCTGTCCGCAGGCTTCATCAGGGAGCGACAGCCAAATTTCCAATTGCACTTCTCGCCTTCTTGGGCGACCGGGTGACGCCTGTGGCTGAGCTGTCGCGTCGCAGGCTTCCATCAGGGAGCGACAGCCAAATTCCAATTGCACTTCTCGCCTTCTTGGGCGACCGGGTGACGCCTGTGGCTGAGCTGTCGCGTCGCAGGCTTCATCACGGGAGCGACAGCCAAATTCAATTGCACTTCTCGCCTCTTGGGCGACCGGAGTGACGCCTGTGGCTGAGCTGTCGTGTCGCAGGCTTCATCAGGGAGCGACAGCCAAATTCCAATTGCACTTCTCGCCTTCTTGGGCGACCGGGTGACGCCTGTGGCTGAGCTGTCGCGTCGCAGGCTCCATCAGGGAGCGACAGCCAAATTCCAATTGCACTTCTCGCCTTCTTGGGCGACCGGGGTGACGCCTGTGGCTGAGCTGTCGCGTCGCAGGCTTCATCAGGGAGCGACAGCCAAATTTCAATTGCACTTCTCTCGCCTTCTTGGGCGACCGGGTGACGCCTGTGGCTGAGCTGTCGTGTCGCAGGCTTCATCAGGGAGCGACAGCCAAATTCCAATTGCACTTCTCGCCTTCTTGGGCGACCGGGTGACGCCTGTGGCTGAGCTGTCGTGTCGCAGGCTTCATCAGGGAGCGACAGCCAAATTCCAATTGCACTTCTCGCCTTCTTGGGCGACCGGGCTGACGCCTGTGGCTGAGCTGTCGCTGTCGCAGGCTTCATCAGGGAGCGACAGCCAAATTCCAATTGCACTTCTCGCCTTCTTGGGCGACCGGGTGACGCCTGTGGCTGAGCTGTCGCGTCGCAGGCTTCATCAGGGAGCGACAGCCAAATTCCAATTGCACTTCTCGCCTTCTTGGGCGACCGGGTGACGCCTGTGGCTGAGCTGTCGTGTCGCAGGCTTCATCAGGGAGCGACAGCCAAATTCCAATTGCACTTCTCGCCTTCTTGGGCGACCGCGGTGACGCCTGTGGCTGAGCTGTCGCGTCGCAGGCTCCATCAGGGAGCGATAGCCAAATTCCAATTGCACTTCTCGCCTTCTTGGGCGACCGGGTGACGCCTGTGGCTGAGCTGTCGCGTCGCAGGCTTCATCAGGGAGCGACAAGCCAAATTTCAATTGCACTTCTCGCCTTCTTGGGCGACCGGGTGACGCCTGTGGCTGAGCTGTCGTGTCGCAGCTTCATCAGGGAGCGACAGCCAAATTCCAATTGCACTTCTCGCCTTCTTGGGCGACCGGGCGACGCCTGTGGCTGAGCTGTCGCGTCGCAGGGCTCATCAGGGAGGCGATAGCCAAATTCCAATTGCACTTCTCGCCTTCTTGGGCGAACCGGGTGACGCCTGTGGCTGAGCTGTCGCGTCGCAGGCTTCATCAGGGAGCGACAACCAAATTTCAATTGCACTTCTCGCCTTCTTGGGCGACCGGGTGACGCCTGTGGCTGAGCTGTCGTGTCGCAGGCTTCATCAGGGAGCGACAGCCAAATTTCCAATTGCACTTCTCGCCTTCTTGGGCGACCGGGTGACGCCTGTGGCTGAGCTGTCGCGTCGCAGGCTTCATCAGGGAGCGACAGCCAAATTCAATTGCACTTCTCTGCCTTCTTGGGCGACCGGGTGACGCCTGTGGCTGAGCTGTCGTGTCGCAGGCTTCATCAGGGAGCGACAGCCAAATTCAATTGCACTTCTCGCCTTCTTGGGCGACCGGGTGACGCCTGTGGCTGAGCTGTCGCGTCGCAGGCTTCATCAGGGAGCGACAGCCAAATTTCAATTGCACTTCTCGCCTTCTTGGGCGACCGGGTGACGCCTGTGGCTGAGCTGTCGTGTCGCAGGCTTCATCAGGGAGCGACAGCCAAATTCCAATTGCACTTCTCGCCTTCTTGGGCGACCGGGTGACGCCTGTGGCTGAGCTGTCGTGTCGCAGGCTTCATCAGGGAGCGACAGCCAAATTTCAATTGCACTTCTCGCCTTCTGGGCGACCGGGTGACGCCTGTGGCTGAGCTGTCGCTGTCGCAGGCTTCATCAGGGAGCGACAGCCAAATTCCAATTGCACTTCTCGCCTTCTTGGGCGACCGGGTGACGCCTGTGGCTGAGCTGTCGCGTCGCAGGCTTCATCAGGGAGCGACAGCCAAATTCCAATTGCACTTCTCGCCTTCTTGGGCGACCGGGTGACGCCTGTGGCTGAGCTGTCGTGTCGCAGGCTTCATCAGGGAGCGACAGCCAAATTCCAATTGCACTTCTCGCCTTCTTGGGCGACCGGGTGACGCCTGTGGCTGAGCTGTCGTGTCGCAGGCTTCATCAGGGAGCGACAGCCAAATTCCAATTGCACTTCTCGCCTTCTTGGGCGACCGGGTGACGCCTGTGGCTGAGCTGTCGTGTCGCAGGCTTCATCAGGGAGCGACAACCAAATTTCCAATTGCACTTCTCGCCTTCTTGGGCGACCGGGTGACGCCTGTGGCTGAGCTGTCGTGTCGCAGGCTTATCAGGGAGCGACAGCCAAATTCAATTGCACTTCTCGCCTTCTTGGGCGACCGGGTGACGCCTGTGGCTGAGCTGTCGCGTCGCAGGCTTCATCAGGGAGCGACAGCCAAATTTCAATTGCACTTCTCGCCTTCTTGGGCGACCGGGTGACGCCTGTGGCTGAGCTGTCGTGTCGCAGGCTTCATCAGGGAGCGACAGCCAAATTCCAATTGCACTTCTCGCCTTCTTGGGCGACCGGGTGACGCCTGTGGCTGAGCTGTCGTGTCGCAGGCTTCATCAGGGAGCGACAGCCAAATTCCAATTGCACTTCTCGCCTTCTTGGGCGACCGGGTGACGCCTGTGGCTGAGCTGTCGCGTCGCAGGCTTCATCAGGGAGCGACAGCCAAATTTCAATTGCACTTCTCGCCTTCTTGGGCGACCGGGTGACGCCTGTGGCTGAGCTGTCGTGTCGCAGGCTTCATCAGGGAGCGACAGCCAAATTCCAATTGCACTTCTCGCCTTCTTGGGCGACCGGGTGACGCCTGTGGCTGAGCTGTCGCGTCGCAGGCTTCATCAGGGAGCGACAGCCAAATTTCAATTGCACTTCTCGCCTTCTTGGGCGACCGGGTGACGCCTGTGGCTGAGCTGTCGTGTCGCAGGCTTTATCAGGGAGCGACAACCAAATTTCAATTGCACTTCTCGCCTTCTTGGGCGACCGGGTGACGCCTGTGGCTGAGCTGTCGCGTCGCAGGCTTCATCAGGGAGCGACAGCCAAATTTCAATTGCACTTCTCGCCTTCTTGGGCGACCGGGTGACGCCTGTGGCTGAGCTGTCGTGTCGCAGGCTTCATCAGGGAGCGACAGCCAAATTCCAATTGCACTTCTCGCCTTCTTGGGCGACCGGGTGACGCCTGTGGCTGAGCTGTCGCGTCGCAGGCTTCATCAGGGAGCGACAGCCAAATTTCAATTGCACTTCTCGCCTTCTTGGGCGACCGGGTGACGCCTGTGGCTGAGCTGTCGTGTCGCAGGCTTTATCAGGGAGCGACAACCAAATTCCAATTGCACTTCTCGCCTTCTTGGGCGACCGGGTGACGCCTGTGGCTGGGCTGTCGCGTCGCAGGCTTCATCAGGGAGCGACAGCCAAATTTCAATTGCACTTCTCGCCTTCTTGGGCGACCGGGTGACGCCTGTGGCTGAGCTGTCGTGTCGCAGGCTCCATCAGGGAGCGACAGCCAAATTCCAATTGCACTTCTCGCCTTCTTGGGCGACCGGGTGACGCCTGTGGCTGAGCTGTCGCGTCGCAGGCTTATTCAGGGAGCGACAGCCAAATTCCAATTGCACTTCTCGCCTTCTTGGGCGACCGGGTGACGCCAGTGGCTGAGCTGTCGTGTCGCAGGCTCCATCAGGGAGCGACAGCCAAATTCCAATTGCACTTCTCGCCTTCTTGGGCGACCGGGTGACGCCTGTGGCTGAGCTGTCGCGTCGCAGGCTTCATCAGGGAGCGACAGCCAAATTTCAATTGCACTTCTCGCCTTCTTGGGCGACCGGGTGACGTCTGTGGCTGAGCTGTCGTGTCGCAGGCTTCATCAGGGAGCGACAGCCAAATTTCAATTGCACTTCTCGCCTTCTTGGGCGACCGGGTGACGCCTGTGGCTGAGCTGTCGTGTCGCAGGCTCCATCAGGGAGCGACAGCCAAATTCCAATTGCACTTCTCGCCTTCTTGGGCGACCGGGTGACGCCTGTGGCTGAGCTGTCGCGTCGCAGGCTTCATCAGGGAGCGACAGCCAAATTTCAATTGCACTTCTCGCCTTCTTGGGCGACCGGGTGACGCCTGTGGCTGAGCTGTCGTGTCGCAGGCTTCATCAGGGAGCGACAGCCAAATTCCAATTGCACTTCTCGCCTTCTTGGGCGACCGGGTGACGCCTGTGGCTGAGCTGTCGCGTCGCAGGCTTCATCAGGGAGCGACAGCCAAATTTCAATTGCACTTCTCGCCTTCTTGGGCGACCGGGTGACGTCTGTGGCTGAGCTGTCGTGTCGCAGGCTTCATCAGGGAGCGACAGCCAAATTTCAATTGCACTTCTCGCCTTCTTGGGCGACCGGGTGACGCCTGTGGCTGAGCTGTCGTGTCGCAGGCTCCATCAGGGAGCGACAGCCAAATTTCAATTGCACTTCTCGCCTTCTTGGGCGACCGGGTGACGCCTGTGGCTGAGCTGTCGTGTCGCAGGCTTCATCAGGGAGCGACAGCCGCGAGGACGTCGACTCGGGCCGCGGAAGCTCACGTGTACATGCAATTGAAGGTGTTTTTTCAGGTTCCAATTTGTAACTTGAGGAGCCAAGTCATTACCTTTGTTGCAGAAGTATTCGTTAAAAAACTACTATTTGAGAAGCGTTATTTGTGTATTGTCTATTTTTCATTCTTTTGTCGCAATTATTCTTTTAATCTTAAAATTTCTATTTAGCTTGCTTATAACAAAATTTGAAAGATCCTTGCTATTTGTGTCTTTAGGTTTACCTATTTTTTATCATGTAATAATTTAGATTTTTAAATTATCTTTTCTAAAATTATTGTATAAATCCTGTATATTGATTTAACAATTTCATTATGAGAAACATTTTTCCATTGTTTTTGTTACGTTTCCTCCTTATTGTAGGAGATGAGCATTTGCATTGATATGCATTCCTTGCATCGCTTCGTACTTTTATTATTTTTTTTTATTTTCATTACATAGGCTCTCCTTGCTAAGTATTTTATTTTCTCAATCAAAAAAACCAAAGGGTGAGATATGTTCCTTACTTTTATATACTTCGTCCCAATTTTTGTTTTTTAATTATAATTTTGCCTTTAAGGAATGAGATTGGGTAAAAGAGCCTTTAATCTATATTTTCGAGGAATATTGAATGCTGTATAAGATAATTTCTTGGAAGTGGATCACTGTTATCGTGGGACCTAACTTTTTCCTCCTGGCGGAGTCGATGGCAACAGGTACCGAGAAGCGATGTGATGCGCCGAAGATAAGGACGGAGCGCCCTCGAGGCGATAGCGGTTTCATTACGGAGTCATTAACGTTCTATTTCGCCGCGAGGCGCTGCTGATAACATCCTGAGAGACTCCAGGGGGATCACCTGAGGAGGCGAGAGAGAGAGAGAGAGAGAGAGAGAGAGAGAGAGAGACGCTATGAAGCTATCAGGGCCATGCGACTGTCGATTTTTCTTGTTGAGAGCGTCTCTGTTCTTAATAGGTGAAACAGCGAACTTCCAAAAATCCACCCGCGACGAAAAAGGATAAAGCTTATTGTGTGCCGAACGAGGCAGCTCAGAGCAACAGCTGACGTCACAACGTCCTTTACCTGGAGGTTCTACAGTTCGAGTCTCGATAGTCACTATAGTTCGAACACTAAGCACCACGAACAGTAGGTTCGTAGCCGCTGTGGGGAGGATCATTCTTGCAGCCGGCTACTCTGTTCGGTGTCAGCATTTGGTTATGAGCTGCTTCAAACGATCACAATTTTTTTCTTAAACTCTCTCACACACTCTTTATATTACTATCAAGAATATTAATTTTGCGAATACTATTTATATTTCGAAATACATGAAACGATTGTTAATTTAGTGGTGAAGTTGTGCAGTGGATTGAGAATGAGTTGGCATAAAAATTGCTTATGAGAAGGCACGAAGGAGTGAATTGCAGTTTGAAACGAGCTAAAACCTATAACGTACCAATTACTATTGCGTTCTGTCTGTTTCTCTCTTTCCCTTTTCTCATGCCTATTATATCATTTTTCGTTTTTACGAAGCCCCACCTGGATTCAACGTGACAGTTCCCAGTGGGCGTCCCTCGTTCTGTTGCACTGTTCAGACAGCGGGACTTGGGGCGTGCTTCTGGAGAAAGCCTTTCGGCCCGTCTGCATGAGCGGATTCTAGTTACCCCCTCTGCCATCAGGTCGCGCACGAGTGCATCTGGGCGTCTCGGATACCAACGCGTCTCAGCAAAGAAAGAAGTTGCCGAACTCGCGCGGGAAGATCTGCAAGATCTCTCCTGCGATTAGGTGCTAGTGAAGTATTGGAGCGGGATAAGGAAAGTAGGGAGTGGAGAGAAGGGAGGGAATGGGAGAAGAGCAGTTGAGAGAAGAGAAGAGTGTTGCCAATGCGAGGCGGAACAGAAGCAAGGCAAGTGATGGTTGCGCGGTGTGAAGAGGACGAGAGAGTGGTGGAAGTGCGAGGCGAGATGATGTAAACAGAGCGGCAGTAGATGGGAGGAAAAGGAGGGAAGGCGAGGGGAGGCGACGGCTGGCATAGCGATTCGGAGCGGGAAGAGGCCAAGCGCTGTGGTTGTGGGTGGAGGCTAGGTGGCTCGTGAGGGGTGGGGTGGAATCTTAGAGATGCCACGTAAACAAGTTTACGCCTTCGTTTGCGAAGCCTCTGCTTCAAGTGCGTCTCCACCCCTCCACCCATTCATGCGCAGACCCACCCAACCCCTCCCGATCCGCCCAGCCCCGCCCCGTTTCTGAACGAACCCTAATTCCCGCCCGGAAAGAAGTCTCCCCACTTGTGGCAGACGCTGCAGTCTACAAGGTTCCTCGCGAGGCCGTTTTGTATTTACCTCTTCGGAGTAACTGTCCACAAAACAGCAATGTTTAATATGTTTATGGAAAATGTTTTTATGTGAGTTGTATTAGGAAACTGAAGCTTCGGAAGCGATTGTGAGACCTTACTTCGGTCAACAACTCCATAGACTCCGGACATACTTTTCTCTGGTCACAAATTTCATGATCTCCGGACTCAAGATTGTTCGGCTATAATTTACAAATGCGCACTTCAGGCACATATGTCCAATGATATATTAATATCGGGACCTCCTGCGAACATCAAAAGGGAAATGTTCACCGCGAGAAGGTGTTGTGTGACGACCATCCTCAGCGTAAGGCAGCACCCGCACTTGAACAACCACACAAAGCGGGGCTTCGTCTCTAACCCATGAGCCCGTGGTCTCCGCCAGCCGACGAGGCAGCCAACGAAGGCGATCGGCGAGGCTCATCTAGCAGGAGGTGCCAGCGAGCCCTCGCCCTCGTCGAGGTGACTGAATCACCTTCAACGCAATGCTCTGGACCAATGGACATTACTACCCTGTCCATTCACAGACTGTCCTGTGGTATTCAACGGGCAAAAGGCTCTTACGATGGACCGCATTTAATGCCATTTACTATTTCTTGGATTGATTCTCTCAGTGTATTTGTTCAAATAAATCAGCATCCTTCCCTTTCACAAGTTGCCTAAAAATGAAAACTGTGTCGTGACATTGAAAGTGGAATGAATAGAAACCTTGCACGTCTCCGGTAACCAGAGTTATCCACCCCTGAGATTCTCAAAATCCGGTACCCAAAGAAGCAGGTATGCATCGCACTTCGCGTCCAAAAACAGCGCATGCAAACTCTGAGCTTCGTCACGAGTGTTACCGTGCTCGGTCCATTCCATTATGCGCAGTGTGTTCACCGGCGTGTTCCATTAAATTTCGCTCTCAATGGATGTTCAGTGGCGCGTTCCATTACAGGACATTTGTTGCGAAGGAAACAAGTCATACCTGTAGTTCGTTTCTCAGGACAAACTCTTGTGCAGGTACTGGACGTTAGAGACCCTCATAACTGTTACGTTGTAAAATTTTTTGAGATGCAATGGCGCATGTGACAATGTTTTGGATTTTACAAAAGAACTTCAGCAACCAGAGAGAAATGTTTTTATCTCGTGGAAAAATCTATTTACTTTACCTAAATGATACTAAAAACGAATTTGTGGCTGCAACGTATGCAGTAAAACATCACACACACCAGAATTATAGGTAATATCAAGTCGTGATTGCAGTCTTAACAAATAAATTTTGAACGATTCCGATCACATTCTTCAAGAGAAATGTAGATACAAAATAAGTCACATCACTCTCAGCCAGCCACCTCTATTTGTAAATGTTATTATCTCCATTTCCTTAAACCGTCTCTTAGTGTTGTTGCCTGAAGCTATTATACACGTGAATAAGAAATCAAAATATCACATTTTAACCGGAATTTTCATATCAGAATGAACAAATAGGAGGACACTTGCAACTGATTGGCTTATCTTGATACTGCCCCATTCTCTTAAAATCATGACGTTCACCTACCTTGAAGCAGGAGCACGTGACACCGTAAGAGAAGGGCAACTGTCGCTTAAAGCGCTCAAATTGCGTCGTTCGCGCGGAGCCTCTTCCGGACGACGCGCGCTGTCTCCGGGACTGGAAGTCGGGTCCGGCGCCGGGCCTGCCCTCTGGCGGCGCCTGCGGTGACTACGGCCGAACGGGGATGGGGGCGGAAGAGCTAATGCGACAAAGGAGGCCACGCGGCGCTCAAAGGAGGCGAGAACAGTCAGCGTGGTGTTCCCCAAGGACCTCTTTTGGACGCACTTCGCAATCAGCTGCTCGCGGCCTCTCGGCGGCGGGGAGGGGGGACGTGCATCGCGTGCCTCCGATTGGAGGATTGCCAGTAACCACGAGGAGGCTCTCGAGAATTCGGGTTGGAATGCTTATTATCGGGTGGACGTGGTGTGGATCTTTATGAAGATATTTCTTTAAAATGCCTGTCTTCTCCGGCTGATTGCTCAGTTCGTAGATAAAATTATTTCTCTTTTTCGTGGTACCACAAGGTTGTTGGTTTGGGTTTGCTGAGGTGTAGGTCGTGCTGGATCATTGGTGGGGAAAATCAATGCTATCTCCTACGCTAAAAGAATGCTCTATGCGTAAGAGAATAATGACCTTAGCAGCGTAAGGGTCAAAACACTAATCAATTAGTCAAACAAACAAACATTACAATCCGAGAAAATACGTGCAATTTTTTCGCCGTTAATTTAAATTTAGCTTAGATTTGTAACAGTTACACTGCATTTTTTTTGTTTTACAATAATTTTTAATAACACCCATCTTGTTTGAACCGCGAGATTCTAATGTTGGAACGACCAGTGGATCCTGTTGGTGTGGGAAGGTGCTGGGCAGTCGCTTTCTCTCCTCCTTCGCCGCTCGATAGAAGGGACTGCCGTTCGGCGTCTGTCGGCCCCTCTGTCCTCTCTCTGCAGGGCGGGGAGGGGCCTAAGCCAATCATCGAGGAGGAAATGGCGGGGATCTAATTTCCCCGCCCCTCCCCACGCCGTCCCCTGGAGGTCGAGGCGACAGAAGACGACTTCGATGCAGCGCCTGCAGGACACGCCGGCAGCCCCCATCAGCACACTCTTCTCCTGCAGGCCCTTCTTATCCACATGCTCCTGCAGGTCGCAGTTTTGCAGAACCGTTGCAGTTCACTTTCGTTTTGTCTCAACTTTCTGTCTGGGATCAGAGACATAGCTTCTTGATAGGTATTATCGTTTATAATTGTTAGTCTGGTGTTAACTACGCTATCCATCTTTGCTATACGTTTTGCAGTTCTGTGAGATTGACTTCATTTCACTGGCTTCTGTTCCAAATAAAATTTGACATTTCCCTCACACGTCTTCCATAATCAGCATATAGAGATGGACCAAAGGAGGCGGTAGAGAGGTATGACAGGGGACAGTAGGAGGATGGGAATCGGGAGAGTAGGAGAACGGGATTAGGGAGAGAGTACGAGGATGGGTATAGGAAGAGAGTAGGTTGAAGGGTGTAGGAAGTAGGGAAAGAGTGTATGGAGAGAGTACGGAGGTGGGTGTAGGAAGAGAGTATGAGAAATATTGTAGGGTGAGAGTAAGATGATAGGTGTAGGAAGTGAGTAGGGAAAAGGTGTAAAAAGAGAGTAAAACGGGAGGTGGGAGAGGAGGAAAATGGAGTAGAATTTGCGAGGGAGGGTAGAGTGGGGCGATGGAGCGTGCGGACTGAGGAGTTTGACGAGAAGCTCCTCGCAGGCGGCCACGGGCGAGGCGCGATCTTCGGGGAATCCCCGCGTGCTTAGAAAGGGAGTTGGCTGCGGAGGAGCCCCTCCCCTGTTGCTCCGCGCTGATGGACGAGGCCTCCCCTCTCCGTGGTTCCGCTGGTGGGCGAGAGGGCGGAGGCGATCCAGTGGCGCCTCCTGCAGAGAGGCCCTTCGCTGCAGTGGTGCTGCGTGGGAGCGCCTTCAGCCCTCGATGGACATTCTTATAAGGGAAATGTTTTTAAAAGGGATTTGCCCTATACAAACACGAGGCATTTTCAAGCCTATCACTTTAAAGTAGTTCATTTCACAATAAAACCCTTTAGGAACTTTTTTATGGAAATTTTGTCTACTCTATTTTCTATAGAGCATAAGTTTTGATAGTGTTGATAGTTATGAAGATATATGCGAAAAAGTAGAAAAATACCATTAAACAGTCTCCCTCCCCTGACTCAATCCCCACTTTTCAGGATTTTTAGTATTACATATATGCGGTACGTACCAACGAACAATCATGCCAAGTTTCAAAAGCAAAGAACTTTTTCCATCGATCACCATTTTTAGTCTAATTTGACCTGGCTAATAATGATTATGCCTGGAATGATTTTTTTTAAAAAGTACTTCAAATAAGTCCAGGTAAAATTTCTAAAATCGAGTAGTTTTCGTGAAATTTCTTGAAGTTAATGAAATTGGTAATAAAAATTATCAAATACGGCTCCAAATTTCTTTTTGGTTACAGTAAAGGACACTTAAAGAACTGACGCAAGATTTTCTTCGTTGAACTCTGAATTTTAAAGAAATACCAAAGTTTTTGAGGGACAATATGTGGTGTTAAGTTTTTATTTGCTAATAACTTCATAGTGCTGCTCTGAAAGGTAAAAAGTGTACTAGTGACATAAAATAGTAAGCTTCACCAATGACTGCTTGTACACCAGAATGCGGAGTGGTTGCATCCGTTCGCCTACATGAGCGCAAATGCAGGGGCAGTGTCAACATAGCGACGACAGGAAGCGTTCGCTGAGAATCTGCCCTCTCGATATATCATCTCCTTAGAATAACATTGATGTCGCGCGCAGTGGGCGAGTGAAGGCGAAGGGAAACGAGACCTGAACTGCAGCGGGGAAAGCTGCCTTTCACTGCACTGAGGCTGCAAGAGGAAGTGTTCGCTGTGTAATTACACGAACTACCTCCTCCCCCCTCCACCCCGCCCACTCGCCCCACCCACACTCCCATCTCACTCCCATCTCCCGGAGCAGGCCACCACGCACACACTCAAGGCTGCCGATCCCCTCCTCGCCCTTCCCTCTTGAACACTCTCATTCCGCCCCTCGCCTCGCTCCCCTCACCCACCCTCTCTCTCCATCTCTCCCTCACCCGCGCGCCACCTCTCTCACGAGCCCCTCCCACAAACTTGCGACGGCGCCGAGTTCGCGGAATTGACGGCGACCGCCGCCGCAGCGCTAGCGGCGCGGTGTTTACCATAGCGATTCCCTAAGAACGTCCAACTTGAGTCATTGCGTATTCATGGCTCTGTCACGGAAGCTAATTATCAATGTAGCCCCGCCGCTCTCCATTGTTGACGCGGCGCGTGAGACTATTATCAACTTAGTTCCGACTGCAATCAGCAGGCGGGAGGTTATTGTGTCGACTGAGGGCAACTGGGCGAAACGCTTATTGGGAGAAGGAAGTGAAGTCTTTACGACGCTACTGTTCTAATGTTTTAGTCTTCAAGACTTTAACCCTGTTGTGTTTTGAAATGTCCAAATGGGAAGCTTTACCAGCTCAAGACATCGCGTGTTTGAGAAACGTTTTCTATTATCCGTCCTGAAGGACGTCAGCTTGTCTGTAACAGTGGTGGCTGGTTGAACGGAAAGAATACCTAGCATTTCACTCTGCATAAATTCCAGACTAACTGTACCTGAGCAGCATTGATGGTGCAATAGATAGATAATGTCCCTTTGGATCAGTTTTCTCTGTGATACGAGTGCACGACGCGTGTGGGCGAGTCAGAGTAAGAGTCGCGAATTCGTTGATATATTTACGCCAGTGCAGCGTCCTGAGAGCAGATGCTGGTGCTGCTGTCGTGGAGGTATGGTGAAGCACCGCCAGAACCTCTTGCGAATCAACGCAATGATGGTGCGCGTGAATGCAAAGTGCTCGAAGCAGTACAAGCACCAGTCAGAGGAGAGGACGCGGTGAAGCAATCGAGAGCTTCGACACCAAAAACAGAGTCATAGCGAATCTCCAGCTTGGATGACCGGGTGAGAAGCACTATATTTAAAGAGGAGGAAGGCACGGGAGCGGGGAGGTGTGCGCCTGCAGCGCTGGCAGTGGCGGCGGCGGTAACCAACGCGCCGCTTCGCGAGTAATCCGCTCGAGTGAGCGGCCACTTGCAGGCTCGAGGGCACGCGGATTCCGGGAAGGACCACATCATTGGCTCGCGTCTAGGAACTGGCGAATTTCCAAATCTGTACGCACCATCGGCTGTTCTCGCCAACTTTGCGGTCTCGTTCGGTTTCTCTGCGGCCTAAGAGACAATGCTTTAAGTGGTACTGCGTTCACCAAATAAATTCTAGTAGGGCATGTTCGTTTACATCTTTTGGTGGGCTTTAAGAAGGATTCACGTGATTGTATGTGACAATGGTCAAGGTCATGAGCGCTGTAAGTAGTTGTGCAAGTTTATTATCGCGGTGGGTGGCTGTGACGTTCCCCACTGCAAGATCCGTCCTGGATACCTGCAAGATACCTGCAAGATCCGTCGGCTTCCGAGGTTTTCTCACCTGCAGATATCTCCCACAGCGGGGACCGCAGCTGCAGCAGCTACGTGCTATAAGCTCCCCACTAGAGGAATCGTCAATAGCATTTAGCAGTGGGCGAATCCCTTTTCCTATTGCCTCTTGTTTGTGTCCTGAAGTCGTTGTCATTAGTTAGAAGGCCTTAACGACTTTAGTGATGACAAAAAATATAATCAGTCAAAATAGAACACACTATAAACCACAGGAATTAACTTGCATATTTTTCATTCACTTTTAAAATATCTTGTTTCGTAATGCGTAAAGAAATCATGCAAAAAATTTGCATTATATTAGAGTCACAATTTTGTGAATTGTTTGGATCCCGCTGGACATTTAAAAGGCAAAATTTAGATTCTAGCGAAGTTTTGCGCGAGACTAGTAATTCTTAAATTCTTGAATTTAAGAAGGCCAAAATTATTCCGCACTCGCGTTATCGATTACATCTAAAACTACTTAGCATGATTTTTTTAAATCCGAAAGTTTGTTAAGCGTTTCACATTACAATCACGGTTATTGGAAAGAAATCAAACGAATCATGATAATACCAGTTTATAACTTATTATAACATATGCTGTTTGTAAAAATTATTAAACATTACCATTTTGAACTAATCAAGACGCAGCCATTCAATTCTAAAACAGGAAAGGTATTTGCGTTATAAACTGTTATTACTTCGAGCAAATTTGTGCAAAACCAAATCTGAGTTTGCAATTTAGTTTCCGGCCTTCATACTAGAAAGTTGCAATAGACAATTTTGTTCTTGAATAATTTTCAAAAACTGCAGTTGCAATTAGTGCACGCCTTACCAAGCACTTTACCTGCAAAATAGGAGTCTTCCCCACTGTTTTTTGTGTAGGAATGTTGACGTGAAACAGATCACAACAAAACCAGATTTTATTAAGTAGCTTGTTATTATTTTGTTTCAAATTAATTTTATAGGGATTCAGAGATTGTTGCTAAATGTCAACTTTCATCGAGTAAATATTGTCAAGAATCTTATCATTCCGTAGTTGTGTGCTTGAAAGCAGATAGGCGCATATTATGCCTTGGCGAACTTCTTCAGGGCTCACCTTTTGAACGAAACATATGACACAGAAAAAGGCCTTACCGAAGAGAGAGTTTCAAAAGAGATGTTGAATTGCATCCGTACAGAAACGAGTGGTTATCCGAGATTTATAAATGATGCGAAAGTAGTAAATTCTGAGTCCTATTTGACTGTTTGCAAGCGTTGGGTTGTGAGGGTGAGTGAGGTGGAGTGGCTGTCGGCCGCCGTTGTGGAGGGGAGGGCATTGTTGCGCGCACAAAGCGCCTTGGCCGCTGCCCCAGGCAGAGGCCGCCTGCTCCGCTCCGCTCTGCTCTGCTCTGCGCAGCGCTCGGGGCTGTGCGGAGTTGGTTTGCCCTCCGCCCTCCACGCCCCCCTCCTCGCCCACTAGCACCAGCTGTAGGGGTGAGACATGCTCAGGTGTCCAGGCGAAACAGCGTGTCTGCAACAAAGGAAATGCTTTCGTCTGAATCTTTATACTGATATTTCTTGAAAATGGCAAATTGCTCAAGCGACGTCGTGTTGCATCCCTCCCCACTCGCAATTGCAAAGCCACTCATCTCGTCTGGTTCTTTGCTTCGCATGTGGTGCGGTGTCTGCGATTGTCCTTCCCCCTTTACCTCCTGCCTTTTCCCTCCTTCGGCTTCTCTTCTCTCTGCCAGTATTACTTTCTACCGTCTCAGTACTCATTGTAATTGCGCCTGTAGCCGCTTGCGTCCGCATAGGAACTTCTTAACCGACCTCCGTGAAGCCAGGGACGTTTAGCAGCACAATACACCGCCGGTCCCTGGATGGGTGATCGTTTGGGAATTCCGAATGCTAAGACGCTGAGCCACTGGCCGCCAGGGATAACATGCGATGACAAGTGACTCGACGTGTGATTGACAGTGCTGAAGGAGAATTGGCCCATTTTCGACGCCAGAAAACTCTGGAACGTTGTTAAGGAAGAAATGCTATCGTACATTAACTTATTTTTCGATATTTTATATTATAACTTTGCAATCATTAACTTGTTTTATTTATTGACAGAATATATTAAAATGCCTTATTATGTGTTATAGAATATGTTGAAGCTCAATATTTCTGTCAATTATATAAACAGTTGACAATATACCATTTAATTAAAAAATAAGTTAAATTGCAAATGTCGAAACAAGTTGATTGTGAAACTTAAAACTATCCGTCACTGAATGTGGACTGTGCTGTTCGCCACAAGAGTTCCCATCGCACACACGAGAGCCCCTTGCGATCTCTGTTCCCGCTCCCCCTGCCCCCCCCTTCCCCAACATCACTCTTCGCCCCGCCCTCCGGCCCGACCGCTGCCACCCCGCCCACAAACCCCCGCTCCCCCCGCCCAACGCTCCCCGCTCTCTCTCGCGTTTCGCTTTGTCCCTCTTCGCTTCGCCCTCCTTTTCCCTTCGTCTCCCACACCGCCCCGTGCCCTCCTGCCCTTCCCCTCCCCCCTTCCCGTGCCCTTCCGCCTGCCCCTCCGCCCTCCAGAGTCGCAGCGTTTGGGCTCTTTGTCAGGGCAGCAAGCGCAACGCTCGCCGCTTTCCTCTCTCGGCCACTGCGCGTGCCCTTCCACCCTTCCCGTGCCCTTCCGCCTGCCCCTCCGCCCTCCAGAGTCGCAGCGTTTGGGCTCTTTGTCAGGGCAGCAACGCGCAACGCTCGCCGCTTTCCTCTCTCGGCCACTGCGTGCGCGCGCGCTGGAACATGAAATATTCCGCAGTTGCCATATGATCTTTGTGCACGACTCTTTGTACAGCCAATTTCCACCGGCCGTTCTGCATTCGTTATTCAGAGACTGCGAATTCACAAATGAATTTTCGGCAACTTTTGCTCCATGTCCGAAATGTATTGCAAGAATACTTTTGATTTCTGACTTACTGGAACAATATGCGTTGTAATGAAATACTTTTCACTGGATTTTCTTTATTCAAGAATGGTGTGATGGATTTTATACCAAATTTATCATAAATAAATGAATAAGATCAGAATGAACAGGAAAACACATTTGAGCGTCAAACTGATTTAGAATATGTCTTTGTTTTTCTATTGGCTTAAATTTTGGTAATATTTAAAACGAAAACAGCATATTTTTGAATTAAGCTTATTGCAAAAAATAAGTCAACAAACTCGTTCATCATTTTCACATATTCAGAATTTTTGCAGCAACAATTCATTGAAACTTAGAATACTGAATCACAATTGTCGTGGTTCAATAAACTGCCGAGTCGATCTGCTATTGTCATTATCCCAACTCAATTCGACGAAACAAATGCTAATTTTACGTTTTAAATCAATAATTTTTAATGAAAAGCAGCAGGGCGAACTTGTGCTACCAACTGCGCTATTTCTATAAAGCTTACAAATGGAGTGTCAGGACACTACCCGACTGTTGTAGAATGACAAATCACACATATGACAGCTGATGGCGAGACGTTCGATGGTACAATGCACCTGCCGGGTTATTAACAAAAGCGTTTAAAAGCCTTCCTTCCCTCGCAAGTCCTTTCCTCACTTCCAGTAACTCAGAGATTGCACTGACTCATAGATGTGGCTCATTCCATCCATTTGCAAGAGGAATAAAATGACATTACCTCAAAAATGTCTACATGAATGATTTTTTTACTTAAATGCACTCAACGAATGTATTTTTGTTCCACCAATTCTTTTGTCACCAGGCACTCCGTGATAGATTTGATTCCTGCAATAAAAGGGACAAAGCAGTCGATTTGAGCAATAAAAGTTTGTGTTGCTGTCACTTGGCATTCTGGAAGACGACAACATTGGAAGGAACGGGCCGTATTAAAGAAGTCGATGCCAAATGTCGACCTTGGCTTTGTCCTTTGGAAGACTTTTTACGAGGGAAAGCGAGCACAATTCGAACTCGAAAATATAGAGGTGGAACAAAAGAATGTGATTTATCAGATTAATTTTATCGCTACCGACAATTTATAGTTATTGTAACTTTATAGCAACCCGTGCGTTATATACGAGAGAAATATCAAATCTAATAACCGGAAAATATGAGCCAAGAAACAAAAATATTGCTGCAATTAAATCGAATTCTTAGCACATATTAATACAACGAATTGTACTTTGTTTTCTAGATATATTTTACTCTGTCTGCAAAACGATATGTCCAGTATAAGCTCACAAGTGTTCAATATTGAATTATTTCAATTGTTGAATTTTGTTGTTGCGAATCTGCTGTAGTTTTAGGCACTATAGAATAGAATATTTACACACTTTATTATAACTATTATACACACTTTTATTATGTCTTCTTGCTTTTTTTCTCACTTCGTATTTAATATTTTCCTCCGACAGGGCTCGTTTAGAACTTTTTGTGAACCCGAGTTCAAAAGTTAAGCAAATGCGGGACGTGAAATACTGTCTACCACACTATATGTTTCATCATACATTTTCTATTTTAAAATGAAAGTATTTCGAAATGTTTTACGTATTATAAATTTTCACCAACAGATCACATTTCTTCAATAAATATTGTATTTATTCCCATCAATTAAATTGTATTAATAATCATAAAATAGGAAGAAAATCAAAATGATACATTCGTACAAACTCCATCTGAGAGTTTTGTATAGAATCCTTTAATTATTAAGGAAATAAGAGATCTGCTGCTTACCACTTTCACACGCAACCCCTAGAATACGGAACTCTTTCCGTCACTGGTACTCACTGAGATAGAAATAATTCTATTACCCAACCATTATCATCTTTGCGCCAAAAAACAATGTAGCTCAAACCACAGAAAAAGTTACCATGGCTCGTTGTATGAAAAGTTTCACGTGTTTAAATTTCCATGAGGTGTATGACACAGCCTATTAAGTTCACGGATTGATAAACTTTTCGCCTTGACTTCCATTTTGTCACAACTTCCAGTAGCGTTCTTCCCCCCCCCCCTCTTTTTTCCCTCTTCACTATATTTCTCCTTCTCTCCCTACCTCTCTTACAAACACACACACACACACACACACACACGGCTTCTGCGCGTCTCCCCTCAGACGAACTCTCCTGACTTCCCGGAGTTTTGAAGAATTTTTCCCTCAGGAATCCTCCCCGAGAGTTCTCTGGGTAAAATATAAAGTAAATTAAATAAAGGAGAACTTTTTATTATAACTTTGCTCCTGAAATAAAGCATACTTAGCAAATTAATATTGATTTGTCAACGAAACAGGCCCAACTTTCTCCGATTAATATCAGTTTGTACGTTTCTGTTCCAACTATTACACTTTCAAAATGATTTTCAATGAACAATACTCTGGCGGAACGGAACCTATATGTCACCTAAGAAGTACCGTTGAAATGCACCAACTTGTTATCATTCGAAGCTGATGTGAAGTGTTCTGGTATTGTTTTCTCAACTTCCTTTGCGTCTTATAAAACCTGAATGTATAGAATATTGTCCTGACTTTTATGTACTCGTTTGTCACTATTATATCAATATAATGAATTTATAAAATAGAAAAGCAGATGAGTGTCTTCTGAGCAGTGGCGATCGTGTGCACGCGGCATCTGCCGTTCTCTGGACACTCGAGGCGGTGAAGAGGGACGGCTCCCTGCTCTACCTCCAATATGTCACGCTATCTGCAGGGGTTTGCACGCCGCTAGCTGCAGTGCGGCGGGTCATTAGAAGATCTGCCGCTAACCGTCCGGCTGTGCTGGCGCGGAACTTGCGTGGCTGTTGTCACTTCAGCAACTGACCGGGAGGGGCGCTGCGGCTTAGTGCCCGGCGGTGGCGCAGTTTCCGCTCTTGCCCCGTCGAATGCAGTCTCTGTCTGGGAGAGAACTCCAGCGGCCGCTGCCCTGATAGTCTTTCGCGGTCCCTCCGATCCACGAAGACGACAGCCGAGGTGAGGCGTAGAAGAAGGCGATGGAGGCAGTTGCAGCGACGGCAGAGGCTGAGCGAGAGGAGTAGGCGAAGGCGGGGATGAAAGGGGTGACTACGAGGAATGGGGGAGAGGGTGAAGGACGTGACGAGGGTGGTGACGTAGGGAGGAAAATATTCCGTGGACAGCTTAATGCTGAGCGCAAGAGGTTTTCTGCTCTTTTCTCGCTATGCGCTCCGCCATTTTGTGCCTTCCTTTGTGGATTCATCGCTCTCTCGTTTCCCGCGTGAATTTACAACTTTTCCTCCAAATGAGAAATTCCGGAAGGCAGTTGGAGCTCATGAGTTCATTCACTTAGTCACGTGGATTTTTCGTCCCAATGCCATTTGCTTACTCTTTGTGCTCATGTTATTTTGTCGCCATTAATCAATTCCCGATTGTGCTCAAAGTATTACTCCCTAATTCAATATCCAGTTTTATGAAAAGTGTACGTGGAGGGCAATTGAATGTTGGCTTGTGCTGTGGAGTGTAATGTACAATTGTATCTTGTAAAATGGATATCAATGTGGTCGCTACTATCCGCACGCAACTGAAAACTAGTGTATTTATAGTTATTTGCTTAAAGAGGCTTCGGCGTACGATCAATGTTGACGGGCAGGCGATGGTAGAAGGCTATTGCGACTCTTTGCAGTCAGTCCTCCAAAGGCACTTTCGTACACGATCCGCACATTATTCGTAGTGCAAATTCACGGAAGCTTAAAAGTTAACATTCATGTACCCTTAGGATAATTCTCAGCTTGTATTTCGAGAACGATCGAGCTGCCTTCTTTCCATGCGTACCGAAAAGTAACACAGTTCAATGATTAAACAACTACTTTCAGTGCGTTAGTGCTGCTAAAACTTATTTGAAAGTTAATCTTCTGAATCATGCTGAAATATGTCCGTCACTTTTTAAATTTCCTTGTGTTTTCCGAACGATAAAGCCAGAACATGTTAGACGCCTATGTTCTCAAGCCTCTCACCAACGTGAAGTGGAATCAGTATTGAGTGCGCAATGATCTGTTTGGGATTTACACCCAGAATTGCAGTGCGTAAGCGGTAATGACTGCTACAATGTGATGAGGTTCGCTATCTCTGGTTTCCTTTATCTGCGAAATAATGCTGTTAGAACGGAATTGCATCGCGCAGAGTTTGTGAGAAGTTTAATTGGGCGCGTCGAATAGGCATGTGCAATGCTAAGAGGCAAATGATTGGGTTATTGGCTAATAAAGATGAGTTCTGTGGCCAGCTATCTGCACGAGAGTGGTTGCTGGTACATTTCTGTTCGAATACCGAAAGAGAAAATCGTTGGGAATTTGTGTTCATTCATACAAGTTCTAGAACCACATATTCAAATGTTCATGATTACATATACACGTGTGTTATAAAACGCTTGCATTACTTTCCGGAACAATGGATTTCATCACCTGCGGAATAAAACTGCGAGATAGAAGCATTTAGGAAATAATATCTGGATCTAAATGCATAATTTGTACGCGTATGTTAGCAAATAACAATTTAAGCAGGTACAAATATTTCTTATATGCCTTCAAGATGCATTTTTATCGATCAGAAGACACTCATTTACATATTGTTTTTTTTTGTGATAAATCGAATCTAACAAGATTGGGGCTCGCGAGAATAACTAATATCTGTAATTAAGGCGTATTCCAATTTTTTTTTAATGTGAGACAATAAGTATGATAGAAATATCTAACGATTTTCGAATTTAGACTTTGAAAAGCTAAACACAACCGACAATAAATGCAACATAACAGTATTTTTAGACAGCCACAAGTAGAAAACGGTTACTTTTAGGGCTTGCTAAAAATTAAATGGTAGCATCAGTGCTAAAGGAGAGACGAGGGTCAAGTGTTCAGATAAAACAGTGAATAAAGTGAAGAAAACTTTTTTGTTTGAACAATTACAACTGATTTTAGTGTAACATGGAACCCAATGAAGTGTTTTGTATACTTCAGTTAAATAAAACAAAAATCAGGAAGGCTGCCAAAAAACACTGTATGACATTCGTAAAAGTTGTTTTATTTTACTCGTAGGGTTTTGCCATTCGGCCTATTGGCTTCGTGTCACAACTTTCCTACTTGGTAGTAAAATGCCACTTAGCCATACCTAACATAAATACTACGCAGACGCGCTACGAGAATGCAGCGACCAGCGTTGACGTCACGCACTTTTCGTGCATACACACACGAGTGGCCCTCGCGCGCCGCCGCCATGTTTGCCTGCGTCATCGCACGCGCAGCCGCCGCGCCGCAACAATGGGCGGCGCTCTTCTGTCTGCGGCGGCTTCGCTCTGCTCCGCCAGGGGCGCTGGCGGCGAAGGGTTGCCACATGCAGCATTAGACTCCTCAAAGTGGTGCGTTGACGTTGTCGGGGGAAAGTTGCGAATGCAAAGTTAGAGAGGAAACGCTGTTGCATTGCATGCCAAATAGTGCATTGTATGGCATTTCATTTATAACACTATTTTAAATATCACGCTTAAAAGTTACTTCAACTAATCAGATAGTGTTCCTGGTATAACTTCTACCTATTTAAGAAAAGGTACTGAAATGTTTTATTTTGCTTTTACAAGATATGATAAAATTGTTGATGAAGATCAAGTACCAGGTGTTGTGGTGGCAGTAATTTTGATCAGAAATGTTAAATAATTGCAATGTAAATTTTAATAACGAGTAACGTTGGTGACTTTTTTAATTGAAAGTTGCTTATTCGGAAAGACGTTCTCAGGCAGTGTGGCACCCCTCCTCGCGCAGCCACCTCCCGTCGCAACAATGGGCGGCGCTCATCTGTAGCAGAGGCTCCGCTGCGCGCCACGAGGGGCGCTGTCGGCGGCGCCGCCGCCTCCGCCGCTCGTTACGCGAAGACAATCGACAAACGCGATCGATGTCGCGAGCGCTGCCTGTGGGCGGAGGCGGCGCTTCCTGGCGCTTTATGTCGCCAAATTGCGTTTCCTTTTCGGTGGCGGTGGCGTTGTTTGTTTGAACGCGCGCGGGCGACGCGGGCGGAGGACAGTTCTTCCATTCGGTCCCCGCGCACCGACACAGACGCAAGGGCCAAAATGTCAATGTCGTTCATCTCTATTTGTTCCAGCCTTCAAATGGGGAGAACATTTGAAAGGTTTCCAGAAGAAAATGCTGCTAGATCGTAATGCCTGCTAATCGTAAACGTGCATTAGTTAAAGAGAGTGGAATACCGTAGCAGAATTTATCGCATACGCTATTCATACAAATAGCTGAAAAGCGAAGGCAATAGAGAACTTCAGAGCGAGTCTCTAAGGAACGTGAAGGGCAAGACGCTGAAGTTTCCGACGTTGACAAATGAATTTGGAAATGGCTGAAACAATCACGCGATGGTGACATGAAATTAAGAAGTCCATTAATACCAAGGCAAAAAGTTTTCTCACCAAATTCACATTCGTTATTGAGATAATTTTTGACAATTTAGACAATTTAAAGATTTATTACGGATTTTTAATTTTAAAGTAGACAGAGTTCTCTTTCTTCTTTGGTATTAGAAGGACCTTATAGTTTATTAATAAATGAAACTTCAAAGAAGACAAATGTTCATTTACACTGTTGCTCTCCGATATTTTCTGCATCAGAGGCAAGGGAGCCTCTTTGTTGGCCTTTCCTTCCCTACAGCACTTTCTGCATTGTACTTTCACTTTTGCGCTGGAGGATCTTCGAACGCAGGACTTGCTGCTCGAGGTCTTAAGATGCTTCAGTCTACAAAGGTCCAGTTTATGAAGTGGAATTATTCTTTATACGTTCTCTGTCTCCTGAATTTGTGTTTAATTTCTGAGGACGCCAGGAGGGAATCGTTGAAGAACTTAAATTTGCCTAGGATTTGATCAGGATTCCCTTGCTTGCCTCAATGGAATGCCGGTGATGGATCTTCGACCAGAGGGAGAAGATGGCCACCACCTCCCGAGAAAACATGCTCTGCACTTACGGGACCCACGTCCTTAGTAGTTGACCGCGCCCGTTTTCACTCATCAATCGACCATTCTCTCAGCGCTCGTGATTCCGCGCGTCGAGTGGCAGTGTTGTTGGTGGTTGTCAAAGAAGACAAATGTTCATTTACACTGTTGCTCTCCGATATTTTCTGCATCAGAGGCAAGGGAGCCTCTTTTGTTGGCCTTATCCTTCCCCTACAGCACTTTCTGCATTGTACTTTCACTTTTGCGCTGGAGGATCTTCGAACGCAGGACTTGCTGCTCGAGGTCTTAAGATGCTTCAGTCTACAAAGGTCCAGTTTATGAGTTGAATTATTCTTTATACGTTCTCTGTCTCCTGAATTTGTGTTTAATTTATGAGGACGGCAGTAGGGAATCGTTGAAGGATTTCATTTTGCCTAGGATTTGATCAGGATTCCCTCATTGGAATGCAGGTGATGGATCTTCAACCAGACGGAGAAGATGGCCACCACCTCCCGAGAAAGCATGCTCTGCACTTACGGGACCCACGTCCTTAGTAGTTGACGCGCCCGTTTTCACTCATCAATCGCTCATTCTCTCAGCGCTCGTGATTCCGCGCGTCGACTGGCATTGTTTGGCCCCGACCGCCCCCTCTGCCCGCCACTGAAGGGCTTTGCTAGGGACAGCACGCGAGGTGCCGTGCTGCCCCGCGCCGCCCCCACCCCAACGCATTGGCGCCCGGCAGTTCCAAGGTTCACCCATTTGTGTTTTCCTGTGTTCGGCTATTTGCTCCGTAAACTTGTCCCACTGGTAAATGTAAGCGATCTCCGTCGACGTCTGGCTGTGGAATCTGCAAAGAGAGCAGTGAGGAAGAATTGTTTAATCTCGGCCCGGCCCTTCCGATGTAGGCAGCAGATAACGGAGCCGCCGTATAGAGAATTTGCATCGGACGCCTTTACAGCTGCATGCAGAAATCCCCACACGGCCTTTGGGCCGCCGCCCCCATCACTCGCCGGTCGCTTGTTTTCTGCTTGGAAGCCACATAAACCGCCCTCGCATTGAGAGACCTCTGGCGAGAGCCTTCCACATGAGCGACCCCTCTCGCGGGCGATCTGCCTCCGACGAGGTGGAACGGACCACTTCGCGTTGCTGCACCCTTCGAGCGTAGTGGAGTCTTGCGTCCTGCTCACATGGTTTGGCTTAGCGCTAGACTGCGAGATATTACTCCAGGTATGAGGTCCAAAACTATCTCGAATACAAAAACTTCAATATCCCGGAGATCATGAGTAAACAATCGTGAATCATAAAGTAAATGATGCATTTTAAACTTTCTTGCATCTGCTTTACGGATTGATTGCCAAATCATTTACACAAAGAGAAGTTTCTATCCCTTGGACGCGAAAGCCACTCCTCTGATGAGGCCTCTGAGCATGCGTGAACCCGAAGGCGCCGCTGTCTTTGACTGCGGGGGGCGTGCTTTTTGCCAGTCCTGCGCACGCGTCTGCCAATGGAGGCAGCTCGTCTAACGACGTCGTCTCTCCTAAACGCCCTGAAACGCGAAGTTAATTGATGCGCTGATGGCCCAAGGAAAGCGGCGAGTCTCCCCCATTCCCAGTCATGCGCCGCTGGGCGAGAGAGTGTTATTGTCCCAAGGGCCGCACTTCCGCTTGCTTCTGTTGGCGATGCTTTAACACCTCTTTGCTACCGACCTATTTTCCTGTTTCTTACTTCCAGCACAGTCTCCAAAATAGCGTAAGTACTTCCTTCGTGTGTGCGCGTGGTTTGGGGTCTCATTTAACATTTAGATGTGGGATGTAACAGCTGTGGTTGCATGCGACCACCCAGGAATTTGGGATTCTCGCTGTTGATATTCTCTTTCTTTCTCTTCAACCCGAGCTGCCGGTTACAAAGGCGACTTCGCTCTTATTTGTGAAGATCCGAGCCAGAACGCAATGCGATGGTCCACTCTATTCTTGTCTAAATCTACTGCACTACCTGTATTCTCATTGTACAACTGCCCCTTTCCTTTGTCGCTTCAAAGTTTTATTGTTGCATTTCCAAATGCCAAGTGCAATGCACACGTGACGCCCTGGAGAGCGGGAGCGAGAGGCGTTGGGGCCGCCTCGCCATGTGCTCCGCTGCGCAGACGCTCCTGGGGGCGGTGCCATGCGCTATGCATGCAGCCCGCCGCGCTTTTACAGCGCATTAGCTTCGGAATCTGAATAAAATTTATTCGCGTCTCCGCTCAAATTGAAATAGCGGCTCGTGTGAGCACGAAGTGGCGATGTTTCGGGGCGCGGGGGAGGTGGAGTAGAAGCAGCCAAGGGCACTCGCCTTCCTGAGAATCACAGCAGCTTTTATTATAGATCGCCCTTTGCACTAAAACTACTAAGCTGAATAAGTTTTCACTGTTTTATCAGATATCTGTGTTGCTAATTTAGAATATTCACGTGAATGAACAAACATAAATGTAGCTGGTGACTGTGCGAGAGGGTCAATGGTTTTGTTAGACTCCCAGGACTTAAGGGGAAACACAAAAAATTGAAAAAGGATACTTTCTGCCAAAAAGGCAAATATTCTATTGTAATTACCTTCAGTTTCGACTCTACAGTCGTTGTCGAAGCGTCATTGCTTGCGATTCATCTGACAGCAGACGATCAAGCAAAAGACAGAAGCCTCAGTGTTTCACGGGAGTAATTATATTTCTCTTTGCCTTCGAAGGACTCATCTTTATACTAACATTACCTTAAAGTGCAGTGTTTGTACTAAGAGACGTATTAATTTTACTGAATTTGCAATTTGAGTCAAGTAAACTGTTATTCATGTAGTACTGTATTGACGTATGTTTAAAGGAAACTATACTGAGTACGTTTAGCAATACTACAATATTCGTAAAATAGTTTTTAAATGCAAGTATATTTTTTTCTCGAGCAAGAGACTACTGAACGAATAACACTTAGCAACCTTCGTAACAAATACTTTGCACCACCTTACAGATCCTTCGTGATGTTATCTTCCGGTTTAGGGTAAGAACATTTTAGAGAAGGGGGAGGCTTATTGCTATAAGTAGTGATTGTGCCAGGTGCCATAAAATGTATTTTAATGTTTTTATTTACGATAAAATATTTATCCCCAACGCAAGTTGTTTCTTTCAACAAAAAAGGAGATTTTCATGCTAAATGATTGTTATATTTTCTGTTGTTCTGAAAATGTTTGCTCATCTGTAGACTTGATGTGTTGCTTAAACATTTTCCCTTAAATAAAACAAGGGGGTCAGCTGCTGAATCGTAAATGAAAACAATAAAATATTATGAAGTTTTGGTTGAAAATTCTCGCAAAAGTTGCTGTTATTGCTTTTGAATGTTTTGCTACATTACAAACATATTTCCCTTGAAGCACAAGAGTTTTATAGACAGTTGATTGCTACTTTATGAGCTTACTCAGGAAACGTGAATGGTGAACTGACGAAATAAAGTCTATGAACTGCAGGAAGTCATGTTGTCCTTAATTCTACGAACAGGTTCAGAAAATCTTTCCACCGCTTTCCTCTCGCAGTGAGGGTTTTATTCCTCGGCGATGTCTTCTTTATCGCCAGTGAAACGCCAAGCGAAGCGACTCTGCGTCGCTCTCGAAAGGAGCACTAGGAGCGCTTCCATCGCGTCGCTGCGTCTCTTTCCTTCCAAGAAGCTTTTCATGCTCTCTCTCTCTCTCTCTCTTCCTCTTCTGCTATTCCCATAAAATTTATACATTTTCCTCATCTCTTCTACACCTAATTCTTTATTCTCTCCCTGCCTCTAAAATAAATTATACAAATTCAAATTAAGAACTGTAAAAATGTTTTCAAAATCTAAGATAACACGATGAATATAACAAAAAAAGTTTGGACATACATTGAATATTTTGATTTCGCAATATTAGCATATTTGGTGTAATGAATTTTGATGAACATGGAAATTTATTTCTGACCTGTACCTGAAAAATACAATGTCTTTAGTTCTCCAAATATCAAAAAGATACTTTGAAATTCGCAAAGCTTCAAAGTGTCACATCTGTCAAAATGTTAGAAATAGTAGTGTTCGCTGTGTAGGCCCTGTATTGTTCACAGTTGTTCGTTTGTGAAAATCACGTTTCGGCATTCGGGGTGTCGGCAATGTATTTGCGACAAAAAATTGGATTATTTTTTTTTGCAGCATTAGATAATTTTATCTACATTTCATAAACGTTGAAATAAAAACTACGTAGTATGATCATTTCAGATCCTCTTAAAACACTCATCGTAAGAAATAAAATGATTGTGAAATTTGATTTAGGAAAGTCATCATCTAACACGTACTCATTTGATGGTGTTTTAGATTTTCATTCAATTTGTTGATATTGCGAAAGCAGATGGATAGTGCCAGTGTTTTTGTTTATCTGATGACTGGCAAAATGGTACAATAGCTTACTTTGTTCATCATTTCCCACTAGTCCCACCTGTTGTTTCCCATCCTATTCTTGCCATTCTCATCACGTTCTTCCTAAGATACCTTTATCCCCTGACTGCTTTCTGCTACAGAGTAACGACGTTTCTTTCCACCAAGAAATGCGTTGCCGACTCTCCTCATCCGGCCACGAGGGTTGAGGAGGGTGGCGCGGAGCAGGAGAACAGCGCGGCCAGATGGGCGAGCGAGGTAGCGGAGGAGTGGAAAACTAAGTGTGAATGGGTGTGTGAGGGAGACGGGGTGGTTATATGTACTCTCTTTATAGTCTGGGAACCTTACCATTCGACGAGCAACGGGAACCACAAGGCAACAGGAACAGGGAGAACTAATCTATTATATCAATCATCCAAGCAAAGAACAAATATTGTCATTTAAACTGAACTCACAGATGATGAGGATGAGGGTAAAAAAATTTAGACGAAGGTTGATGCTCCGCGAGAGGTAATTGAGGAGGGTATAACCGAGAGAGTACTGCAATGACTAGATAGGACTTGAGGAGGTGCACAAAGTCATAATGCGTAACGAAGTGTAAGAACAAGAAACAAAGAAATGAGAGAGCTGACAGACATGACTGAGAGCAAAGAAGCATCCAACAGGAATCAATTAAAAATTCTGAAATGAATTTATTGTTATCCTACATTTTAACTCTTTTATGTAATTGGTAAAGAGCAGTCTAAGGTCGCATAGCGTGAGAGAAAGTGTTGAAAACTTATCCGAATGCATGATTTTAAGAGGCATCACTTGTTTATTAAACTGAATTCTCATGATGCTGTACTGTTCTGAAATAGTGGAAGCGGATTCCAAATGGAGTAAAATCATCGTTGTCTTAATTTAATTATAAGATTTTCCGTGTTGGGAAGTCAATGCTGCAATGAAAGAAAAACTCGAAGGTTTGGCGTCAATTACAAGTCATTCACTTCAAATGCAGCCGCCCTGTCCCAACAGCCTTGAAGAGCAAAGAAATCGAGGCGGAAGTGCAAAGTTCCGAGTAGCCTGTTATGCCCTAGTGACGGGAGCAGCCATTCGAGGAAGTTTGCGCAGCGTCGTGGCGCCGCTAGTGCGAGGGGCGGTGGCAGGACGGACAGTAAGGACTCGCTCAAGGAGCCTGCACTCAGGCCACGGCGCGACGATGGGGGAGGGGCGGGTGATGCGTGGATATGGGAGAAAGGGACGAGCAGGGAGGGGTGGGATGAGGGTAAGAGGGGGAAGGGTGACAAGGGGGAGGAGAGAGAAAGGGCTGGAGGAGTGAGAAGGAGGAGGGATGGGGTGATTGGGTGGAGAGAGGAGACGGGAGGTGCTGCAGCGGTGTGTGTTTACAGACTTCCTCGCTTGTTTAGAAGCGGTGGCGGCCATAAGCTGCTGGCGCATAAAATATGCAGCGCGCTATTCTTCCCCGCGATCACAACGCCCTCCCCTCCCCCCCTGCAGATGGGCGTAAGCGGCTTGTCTTCCACAGCAGGACTTCCTTGCTGTGGCTCGTGCTATCAGAGGAAGTAATGTCTGCTTCTTCCGCTGGGTTACAGCTCCTCCCGAGCGTCAGATGGCGATCGATGTAAAGACGTGCTTATTACGTCTTCCTTCATGGAGTTCTTGACGAAGCGGCAGTTAACTATCGCCCTTCAGAGAGAATGAAGGTTTTCACAAATTAGCTATATTGTAGGCGTATCGAACGGCAATGGCAGTGGGATATTTCTTGACTGTCCTGAAATAAACCAATTCCCTGTGTGCAAATTGTATTCGAACAACAACAACAACCGCGTATGCAAAGTAAATTATCCAAAACCGAAACTTAAAGAAATTTAAATGTAACACAAAAAGATAAATAAGGTCCGTGAATTCAATTCGGCGCTGAAGCTATTATGACAAAAACATGTTTATTCTTTCAATATGAAATACATATTACGGTAATATTTTCTAATTTTATAAACTAAAAGCATTCCAATCGCAACTTTATATCTCAAACCACTTCTACGTTCATTCATTATTATCAGCTGAACAGGCAATAACTTCTCTTAACTTTGCATAATGTAAACGTTATCATTAAAACATTGAAAACTGTTCCGTCTTAGCTGCCCTGAGATGGACACTCTTCGTTTTGGGACGCTGTTGATAATTCTGAGATTAACTCTTCGTTCTGAGATGCCATTGGCCATGCTAGGCGATTGCGCCGAGCGGAAGGAATTCGTTGTTTGACGGGAACTTTGTCTCGGAAGGAGCCTGAGGCATCGAGCACGTCGAGGGAGCTAGGACGGTTTGTGAGGGACTCAACTTGATGCCAAAAGATTTCGTTCCAAGATTAATGTTGCTTTCTCCACATCTGCATGTTACACCTGATGAAATAGATGATTTGTTTTAAAACACTCGTCTCAGATTAATCGATAGTTTTCATTAAACATATAGGACCAGGAAACTGAAGCTGAGCTAGTGACCGGGCCTCTAAATTGTGAGAATCTGTCTTAATGTTACAATATGTTATTTAATAATATATAATAAATAATAATAATAATAATAATAATATAATAATAAATAAATCATATAAAATTAAAATGTGACCTGAGGGTTTTTCCCATATTATGTCTAACAACTTCAAAAGACGACTTCTGAAATTATAATTTGTCCAGTAAGAATGAAGATGTCCCCTGACATGCCGACATTTTTCCACTTGTTTCAACAAGCGCGTTATATCACATTTCTCCTAATCTAGTTTCCTCATACAAGTCCTGCAAACCCCGACCTCTGAGCTTAAAAATGAGAAGCAATCTCGAGGAAAAACTGTTGATTATAAATGAGATGACTGCGAGAACAAAGAGAAAAAGCCAGGAAATGAAGAGTTGCAAAAAATAATGAAATAACGAGAGAGGGAGAAAAACGTTCAAAAATAGTAAATTTTTTCTACCGTTCAATGATGTAATGCCATATTTATATTTCACGTGGATGAAGCCGAAAATACGGATAAGGAGAAGAACGAATGGTGAGATACAGAATGAAGGAAAGTCAAAACACGAAGGCAAAAGAGAAAATATACAAAAGCCTAATTATAACTTATTGTGCTAGAAAGGGAAAGGGATTAGGAAACATAAAAGGAAAGAGTTGATTCATGCCAAACTTTTTTTGCGTAGGAGGGAGGAAAGGAAAGAGAACTTTGCCAATTGATCCCCGCCCACCCCTGTGCGTGAATTCCGTCGCGATCTGATCTGAGGGATTCGGTGTGGCGGAGGAGGGGAAACTGCACGGGAACGGGAAATTCCTTTGCGATCTGATCAGGGGGTGGAGAGGGGGGCAGGCGGGGAGAGCACCTGCGCTCTCCACCGATCGCTGGTCGCGCCGTAAATCTTGAGCCCTTTTCCGCGCGCAGATTTAATATTCTCCGTTTCTTCTTTTGAGGCGGCGGATAACAGGCGGATTAAGCCTCCCCGCCACGCCCCTTTGCCCGTGAGATAGGGCGACCGCGCTCGCACGTCCCGCTGCCAGCGCTACTTTCTCTCTTTCTCTTTCTCTCTCTCTCTCTCTCTCTATTTTCTTGCTTTGGAGCACTCACTCGGCGCTGGCGTCACTCCCTCATTCACTCTCTTTGTCTCTCTCTCACTGTCAACACACACTGCACTCTCTGTCTCCCTCTGCTTGCCAAATTCCTGGTTTTTCTCGCTGCCACCGCATATGACTTACATGGATCATCTTCTTACCTGTCCTACCAGAATATCTCCATGCTTCTTGTGAAGAATCAGTGATTACAGTGTGCACTGATATTCTTCCCGTTGGATGCAATATGCAGAGACATAAATTTAGTGGCAAATTGTGAGTGTGTGTTGTGACGAAATGCTGCTTTTGTTGTAATTATGAATATACTGGACAGGTTCAGTGAAATTCAATCACCAATATGATAATATGAATTGAAATTCTTGCTTTATGAAATATTATTTGAATGTCAGTACATTTTACTGACCTCTAAAACATTAAATGATTACAGGTGTCATTGCCAACAATGTTGGTTGATCATTGTTGGCAATGACAACACCTGTGATCATTTAATTTTAAATGCCAACGACATTTCACCACTAAACCAATACTCTAAAACATATCGAGTTATTAAAGATTTTTTCATAAAACTTTCTTGTGTTTCTTCAATGCTCTCGTTACGTCGCATCTGAAGTGAGCAGAAACATGGGCTTCCTCGGCCACAGTCAATTGTTTGAACTGCTGGGGAGACTCAAGCACAGACGCCAACAGTCACTCTGCTGTCTTCTTCAGGGCAATGTGCTCATCTCAGAGCTCAACTCTTTCTTCTCCTTCCAATTTTCTTACCTTTCTTCCATGTTCAGCATAGATTACTTCTTATGTTACTTACATTACGAAACGTATGTTGATAAAGGGCGATTGGTTATAAGAACAATCAAATCCATCGAAATATTTTACAAAACATCGTAATAACGTATTAGGCCGCATCAGTTTTGATTACTTTGGCTTTAGACAATCCAAATGGATGAACACGGTTTTCATCACGCTTATTTCTTGAATTTCCTTCGCCTTTTTTCGTGTAATTTGCAGTTATTGACCCTCGAAGTAGGTTTTCGGTCCTCCCTCTTTTTGTTGCTCTTGTCTCCTTTCTTTTCCACCCCATTTTTCTTTTGCGCACTTGCCTTCTTGGATGTTGATCCCCCGGAGGGAAAATCGCTGGCCATGCAAAGGAGGTGTTCTGTGCCTTGCGCCCGTCCCAACCCTATGAATCAGATCCAGTGGTGGAATGTGAGAGCCGCGCCGCAGAAGGCAGAGGGTGCGGTGGCGCTGGCGCGGGGACGTCTTTATTCCTTGGCGGCGTCGAGAGGAATCCCCGGGGAGCGCCAGTGGGTTGGCGCCTAGCGCAGCCTTCGCCCCAAACAGCCCTCGCGACCACGCAGCGCGAATTGGACGACGCTCGCCGCGAATGAGGAGAGAAGCGGAAATGCGAATGCGCGCCGCCCCGCGCCCCAAACGAGCAGAACAAAAAGGAATAACGAGGAGCGCGCCCGCCTTCCCCCCCTAGTAATTCTTTTAGAATTGCTCCACACAAGACAATCCTATGTAACGTAGTAGTTATGATGGGTTAGTGTCTGCCTAGCAACAGGACAGTTGCTGGGAAGATAAAAAATAAATAGTCAGAAGGCTTTGAGAGGTCGAAGTAAAATGACCTGAAAAGACTCACGTGTCCACAAGAAAGTTCTTGAAATATTTCTATTAGTGCAAATGGTGTTAGAAATTTGCGGATTTTGATAATAATATATCAAATTGTTGTTTTTGATAAGAAGCAATTATTCCATAAGAGTCGGCTGGTGCTCGACTAACTTGGCGTCGCTGACGATTGCCACGGAGCTCATCTAACTTGCCGTCGTTGACGATTGCGACGCTTCACCTAATTAAGTATTACATTAATATTATTTTCGTTTTTCGCACTCAGCAGTCTCAGTGTAAACAGTTTACTTTTTTGACGGTGGTTTTTGGGGGTGATATTAATGATGGTTGTAGTAATGATGCTGGTATTGGTGGTGTTAATTTTGAAGCGTTGGGACACAGTAGTTGTATGGGTGGGGATAAATTCGGTGTTCTCATTTTTTAGTGAAGTGAAAGTTTTGGAATTAGGAGATATTAGGGAAATTAGCACATGTTCACAAACGTTTACATTCTTCCTCTGTTTTAACGATGTGAAGTACGTGCCACATTTATATACACATTCTCTAAAATACAAGTTGATAGAACCTCATAGAAACGCATTGCGCGCAAACGATCGTTCTCTTTTCCCTTTCAGAAGAGATGAGCAGGAGTATTACCAGGGCAACGCCATTGCAACACGAGTCCATCTCTATACTCTCTCTCACGAACCTCGACACCTTTCAGCCTCAACGGACAGCTCGGAGGCCTCTTTCCCGCTGACGCGTCCGTTTCTTTCAGTCCTAACGAAGCGGCTTTAAAGGAAGCTGGAGGGGGAGAATGTCAGAGACAGACAGGCAGAGAGAGAGAGAGAGAGAGAGAGAGAGAGAGTAGCCATCTTTATCTCTCCCGTTTTACCATGTCCATTCGCGACCCTGCGGTCGGTCGCAGAGATTGCCCAGTTTCTTTCTTCACCTGCGGTTGAAAAAGCAGCTCTCTCCGCAGCACGCATTTTCACTTTTCGCCCTCGCGAAACCTCATAAAACTGCAATTAAACGAAACATTCATTCTTGAGGCCGCGAATCCTCATAAAGTGGAAAGTCCACGCAGTGCGAGGGAGAGCAACAGCAGTTTTCAACCTGCAGGCGCCGAAAGCGCTCTGCATTCCTGTGCCTCGCCCTCTCAGCTGCAGGTCCCGCAGGCGCACTCGCCCAGCAATCAGAGCCCTGTGCCTCACAGCAGAGAGCGAGACTCCGAAATGGCTTTCCGCGATTCGGCAAGCGAGAAGTCTGTTGCATTATGTCAAATCCCGCCTTCATTTTAATTTCTCCTATAAAATAGTCTTAAGAATATATTTACATTTGAAGATACTAGTATACGAGAAATTTCGCTGGTTTTCACATCGACCTCTTACTTACCCGTAACCTGTGCATTAGTCCTAGAAGAGCAGTTCTGTGCTTGGTTAAACATTCTATTTTTCGATCCGCAACAAATAAACTTGTTGGACTTGCACAAAATTTGCAAAGAATATAAGAAATTCAGTTTTATAGAGATTTCATGTTTCTGCACGTCTCTGACTATCCTCATAACACAGAGGAGGAACCCTGAAGAGGCAAATATTTCAATTGTACCAATTAGCCCGATGTTAGATGTAGTTCTGCATGAGAAGGTGTCGTGACCAGCCCACTTGTCACCCGAGGGCAACGGGCAACTTCGCGGTGCCAGAGCGGCGTTCCGCAAGGTCGCCTGTCGGGACCAAGACGCTGGCGGGCGCTGATTGGCCACGGAGGCCACGTCACTCCCCGCTCTCCCACACTTCGCGAAGTCCGCCCGTGCTGCGGCACGCCGCAACAGCGCGGCGCAGCGGGACCCTCGCTAATTAATTTGATTTCATTAAAAATGTAATTAATGTTCCTGAATTACGCTAAGCGTTAATTATCCCCCACACAATGCTGGTCGCTCGAAGCCGAATGCGGGCAATGGAAGAGGCAGAGGATGTGGGACGGGGTGGGGCGGGGCGGGAAGGGTGGGAGGAGTGTAACATTGCTGACGAGGGGATTATACGTGTCAAAGCCCCAGCCCCCGAGCTTCATTCGTTGACACTCGACATCACACGATGCTTCGGTCTAATCCTCGCACCGCTCATAGCCCCGCGAGAAACTCGAGAAACAGGAGAGATACATAAGCGTAACATTACGTGAGTGATAGACGTCGTGGAGGAGATGCACTTTTACAACGACCGCAAGTCTGAAAACAATGTACTATTGTTTGGAACAGGGTGAAATATTGTGATTTCACTGTCTTCGAAATTATTTATACTTCATATTTTGCGTGTCCATTGCCCACCCTACGACTTCCACCGCTTCCTCATTCCATTCTCCGTCCTTCGCTATTCTTCCCTCAGCCTCTCCTTTCTTAGCCCTCTCCTCCTTTCCTCCACTTTCCATCCGCCTCCTGTTGCAAGTGTTTCTCTTCGCTTCCCTCTCCTCGCAGTCTCCGTCTCGTCTTTGTTCTCTGAAGGACCACGCCCTCCAGAGCGCTCCTCCCGCCCTGCACCCTCCACCATTTCTCCACCACTCACTTCTCTCCATCCTCCACTGTTCTCCACTCTTTTTCCCCTCCACCCCACAGCCCGCGCCTCCCGCTCCCCCTCTCCCTGTGTTCCTAGTGAGAGCCTCCGCCCGCACAGATCTTTTGTGGGCAAATGGTTTTCGTTCGCTCGCTCGCTCGCCCGAATATCAAGCGCCTGTCAGCCCCGAAGGCTTCGTTCGAGGGGAAGGAGATCCTCCATGGAGGCTCGTATGCACTCCCACACGCGAATATTCATTTTGATCCATGGATGATGCACTGTCTTTAAGAAGAACAATATAGTTGTTTCCATTTTATAAATCTGTTTTGACAAACTGAAAACGCTTTTTATTCATCAAGAATTATTTGCGTTCGTACCTTTGAATATATGTTTACTTTTTGTGAACAAATGACAAATAAAAATTAGCACGTGATTTTCAGTTTCATTTTTGGTGCCTTTTTGAGGAGCAGTTTAATCGTCGCTGTCTGCAAAATATCTGGAAATGTTCAGTTGCATAAGGATCCATTAAATATGTGACTTTGGGAATGTATAATGTAGGCCAATACGTCATTAACATTTAATTCGGATATACATTTAAGCGAATTCATCGATTATTTATTATTATTTTTTTTTTACCGATTGATTTGAGAATATCAAGAGGAAGTTTTCAAAACAAATATCGCGCCAAAAATGTATGTGGAAACGTCAGATGATAAATCATGGTGGATTCTGCCGCAATTCTCGAATAATATTGGTTACAGAGATTAACAATTGTTGCCGGATTATTAACTTCCGTCGTCCTTTTAGAATCTTCTCCAAATTCTCTTTTGTGGTTGATGTGGTCTCATTTAATACTATATTCCACGTATGTTTTGTTATTTGATTCTAAATGATTCTGATCGTTTTTCTTGAGTTGAGCCTATTTCATGGCTTGTCTTAAGTGGTTTGTGTTTTTGGAAGTAGAGGTGCCAACAATGAAAAACGTTGTGATCAAGAGTTTTATTACGTAAATAAGTCTCGAGGCAAAGGGAACAAATAAAATGTCGAGAGAATGAAGTCATTTTTAACATTATATTTATGATACCAGGAAAGTCCCGTAATGCTTAACGTGGTTCAATGGCAGTTAGCTCATAGAATAGGCATGTAGAGGCAAAACAAACGTTTTCAATAAAAAAAAACAACCAAAAATACAAAACAATCGATGCAAATCTTACAATAAACTCTGCTTATTTAAGTCTACGAACAAACAATATACGACATCTAATTCCAAAAGAATTTCATAGAAGAATAATTTCTTCAATTTTAAAAGCGTGGATAGTTACTTGAAAAATACTTTCTTTCATTTCTGTAAAGTAAAAGAATGTAACTTCTTCCAAACTAAATTATTCCAACTTTTTTCATTTTTTATCTCATTGTGAATGTACTTTGCCCCTCTTTGTCATATTTTTACTCGGTAATGAAGATAAACGTAAAAATGCGGCGCAGACTATTCGCTACGTGATGCAATTACCAACGCCCTCCGTGCTCCGATAGCTATCACTTTCTACGCTTGGCCACGACTTCTGATCAAACTACTTCCCGCCTTATCTTGCATTTTAAACTCGCCGTGCTATAAGAGCTCGTACACAGTTTAGTTGTAGAAATCTCTGGGTTGGCAGTGATGCCAAGTGTAATACTTCTATACTTTATCGCATTGAAAAGGATGAAATGGCAATATCAGTAAAGTCACAAAAGCAAAATAATGACAGACTGATTATAATGAATATATAAGCCTCTTGTATAGCTTATTTATTGTTACGGTTTTTTATACTAAGTGACAAATTTGATTAAAATGCTACCTCTTTATATTAACAAACCTGCGTACTAGGTATGTCACAATTTGTTTATTATTTGTGTTCTATTCCTTTTAATTGCATCGCTTTCTAGATATATGTTATAATTTTATTATTAATTCTCCATCATTTGACCAGAACTTTCATTATATTTTTTAGATTTTTTGAAAAAGATCCCAAAGAGGGTCGAAACGTCAGTAATGTGTAACAATAAATAAATTGTTATGAACAATTGCCGAGTCTGTTTATGAAGTTCAGTGAACCATTATAATAAATTGACATGCTGAGACATAAGGACAGCCGGATCATGTACGAGGCTGATGAAATATGGCTAGATGATATCCGAAATGACTTTGATTGTAAGTGGCTTAATCCACCAGGCAGTAATCACTGACAACTACAAATAATATGATCTACAAATGTTCCTGGATACACCGCACACTAACATTAAAACAATACTTCGTACAGCAGTTAAATAACACGTGTTATCACCCACAGTGTCATAAAAAGCAGTGAGAGCGAGTGAAGGCGGAGTGCAGTTTACAACAACGGAGCGTGAGTTTTGTAGAAAATTTAGTTAATTCATCGCATATAAATCACTTCATTTATTTCATTTTAGCTTCTTACATCCTCTTAAAGACAAAGGCCTTCGTTGTGAGGTTGAGTGTGAGGTTGGATTAGAATTGCCCATATTATTCAAAACATAACAAACAATAACACAATTATTTATATCGACTCACTTCTATTCATGTACTTTAAGTTGTATTGTTTCTTCGTTCGTGTGGCGTTGTATACTCATCGTTCTTCAGCTGCCTTCTGTTGCTCTGCAGTTCATCTTGCAACTTCTCTCCATATATTTTTCCCGAGTCAGTCTCTTTCTGAGTCAGATTTTGTTAAAATACTATTTAATTTATTGCTGAATTTCACGATATATTTTATTTGTCGTTTCTTAGCAACTAGGCTTCTATTTTTTCGAAAACAAGTGTGTGTTGTTATGTTAAGCAGATTTTGCCTGCTGCAAAGCACTAGCAGTGTTGGTACTTCGAGTACTCGAAAAGCGCGAGTATTTCCTGAAATGCCAATTGGGAAGAAAAGGGCACTTGAGACATGTTGATGTGCAGTTACTCCCGAAAGAGTCTTGCTCGAGGTTACTCAGAAGGGGAAGGCGTTCGTCTCTTGTTTCCCCTCGAGAACATTTCGTGCGGCCTCTCGAGGTGCATGTCACGTAACTTGCTGTATTGACTGTTCCCTTCTGGTGGACACGCAGACTTCAGCATTAGGTTGAATCCGGCTACCAGCAATGCTTTAATTACCAGCATTTTCTTATGTTAGCGAATTTATAATGACACATGCAGTAGTGCACACCAATAAATTCAGGATTCACTCGCGATTATCCCTCTACAGTTCACGCTTTCTCAGAATAAAGGGAGTGGTTCCCAAGTCTCCTAAATTATACATTCCTTACTTACTGTTGGTAATAAAAATGCAATCCTCGATCTTTAATGGTACGATGGTCTTGGGGTAAGTATTTATAGGAGGTCGGTAGGGCTAGGCCAATTCTATTCACTGGTCAAGGCATCACAAGAAACAATTGAACGCATTTCTGAAGAAATGGAATCATTCAATTTTCTCGATCTTTGACGAGAAATGGTGTTATTTCCGACACGTGAGACAATTGTACAACTAAAATATGTATTGAATTTTTTGGCCTCGATGGAACAGGCTACAACTTCCACACTATCTAAAGAAAACGCACGTAAATATGAAGATTAGCCCTTTAAGTCAAGATATGAATTAATTGTTTTCTACAAGATGTAATTATGTTTAGATAGATAGGGTTTATTCTACAATTGGGCTGATGTTGCCCGGTGGCAGAATACAGAAAAACAAAAGTACATTAAAAGTACAAAACACAATTACTATAAAAACTATAAAAAACAATATATAAAAATCAATATAAAAATCAAACGATCATGCAACTGCATTTACATGCCTATACATATTGCAACACTGAAACTACATAGCGTCTTCGGTTAAGCGCCCTCAGACTCGGGTACCCGCATACGCATCAGTCGACAGCTTACATGAAACGGCGAGATTGAGGAAAGCCGGTGGCCTAGGTTGAAATGAGCAGTCAAACATGTGAATTTAGAACAAGTTTGAATTTATACATTAACAAAATAAAACGCTAATGTCTGGTGATGATAACTCTGGCGAGCATGCACCCCAAAAATCGCATAAAACAAAAAATGAAATGTCATGCACATATAAGAGCAAAAATTACAAAGTGATTACAATCAGATGAAACTCTTCTTCGCGACGCGAATTCCCGCATGACGGCATGCGCGGCCGGGAACTCCTCTTCGTCGCTCCGGTGCGAGAGGAAGTCAACACTGATTGTCTATGATTACTGTTCACAACCTCTCTCATCGCGTGTACGACATAAGACACTCAAACAGAAAATACCTCTGTTAGGCGGCCTGTGCCACCCACTGAAGTGAACGACCTCAGGTCAGCTGGCAGTTCGCTGGCGAGGTTCGTGGCGGGCGAGGGGCGCCGCTCGGAAAATGTAGGTCAGATCAGGTACTTGCGAGGGTAGCGGCCAAGGCGGCCGGAACCAAAAGCGCCGTCTGCTCGCTGCGTGTGAATGGGTCAGCACAGTTCATTCACTGACACGGTCGGTTCATTCCCGGTCGATCTCACAATACTTTGATACTAATGAGCCCGTGAATTATCGCACAAATTCACAAAGGAAAGAGAGATCTCGAGTTCGCACGTAAATCGGACGTAATATAATACGAATTGCTGTCAATGTTCATAATACTGTTCTGCGGCCTTGCGTTCGTCACAGAGTCTTGTACCCAAACTCTACAAGAAACTTAATAAGTTTTTTAAGTCCATCGAACCGAACGCCACACACAGAATATAACAGGTTCCCCCCTGCGGCCGCCACTTGCGTCCGATTCTGAACACGGCTCCCAAGCTCTCTCTTTTGCTGCCTCGTCCTCCAATAGTTTTAGGAAACCTCGTTCCCCCCACCAAAATTATCCCTGTGACTCTGGAATATTCTAGAACAAACCCGATTCTGCTGCTATTGGCGAAAGTGTACTGCGCATTAGATATTTTCTGCCCAATCAGAAGATGTTTTCGAGGCCGAGAAAGAGTGAGAGAGGGCTGGTTATCGCTCCCTCTCGCTTTAATTTTGCGTCGAAAAGGGGCAGTTATTACAACGACCGGGGGGTGTGAGGGGCTAGAATCTCTAGGAGGTTGACGGAAGATTTCCAGGCGTCGTGGAAAAATACTGAAGGGGTCGTGGCTGGTGCGGCCTACCCAGATTGGGGCACACGTGTCCTTGACGAATTAGTCGAGCGAAGGGTGCCGACACCGTGGCGCCTCGCCTGGCCCTCGGGTCGCCTCCGTGGCGCCTCGCATCTTCTCGCGTCGCCGCCTGCGTGGAGTTATTTTGCGTGCAGAATAAACTTGAATTTATTCGGTATCACTACATTGGCCTCCCTTCCCGCAGTAAGATTATGCATCGTGTTTTAAAATTCGTAAGGCGTGGTGAGAAGTTTTGAAACCTGAGATGCTTATCTCGTCAAAAAAAATTTAAAGTGTGAGTGGTACCGAATCTAACGACTATTTCTGTGATAACAATTCATAAAAGGTCTTATTCAAATAGTTACCCTTAAATTAAACTCCTAACCTAATAATGATGGAGTAATAAAATAAACTAATAAACTACAAGACAAATCTGAATTCCTAATACCGGTTACAAATATTATTTCTTAAACAGTGAAGGCACGGCTATCACGAACTACTCGGTAAGCCTGTACAGTTCTGGCGAGTTTATTTTAGAGATTAATAAAGTTTGGAATTAAGTTTTCATTCTCTCATTTGATTGTAGAAAGGCATTCTAATAGTCGCTCTTAAAATGACAAAGATGTTCCTGAAAATTTCGAGATGACAATCACAAGGTCGTCAATATAAGCGTAACGAAGCGTTTGAGTTCGTCACCTAACTTTTTCATCTACGCATCGAATGAAGGCTGCGCCACTGTTCTCTTGTAGGCCGAAAGGCATCCGCTTCCAGACATAAGTGAGGCCGTTGTAAAGAATTTCTGTAAATTTTCTGTCGTCTGGGTGAATAGCAATTTGCCAGTACGAACTAGAAAAATCCAAAGCTGAGAAGATTTTTGTTTGGTTAAACTTCCAAAGATATCATCAATATTCTTCCGGCCGCCTCTTTTCTGGAACGGTCACTTCATTAATTCTGCGAGCGTCTAAACACAAATTCTGACCCCTCCGTCTTTCTTTTTTACAACGACAATCGGATTTAGATAGGCGGTCACTGATCTCTCGATTGCATGCCCTCGTCAATCTATTTTTCATGACGGTCTCATCAACTTCCCCCTTAAAGCTTGTGGAATAGGATAGTTTTTCATCTTAAACGGCGAGTCATCGGTAACCCTAATTCGAAAACAAAAGTCTTTAATGGGATTAACGGCGACCGAAGACATGTAATATCAAGTAGCACTGTCTGCAACTGGGAGCGTTTCATCATAGTTCAAAAATCACATTTTTTGCACATTTTGGCAATAATCCCCTTCGTCGTTTCCTCCCCCCCTTCCCCAATTGCACTAGAAATGCTAAATCAATCCTATCTTCCATCCCCCGTCATCTGAATGATAATTTTCTTTACCGCACCGAACCTCATACATTTCTGGAAAAATCTATTATTCCACACCACCGTTTTTCTCTTAAAAAAATCAACCCCCAAAATAACATCATGATTAAGATCTTTCAATTACTAGACAGGGCACATCAAACAACATATCTCCTATATTAATTTGAAACTCAGGGACCTGCATTGAAATTGGCTTGCTTCGTTTTCTCCCATCCTCCTCTATGACATAGCATCTGACGGTAGGTAATGTCGGTACTAGGAATCCGCTCGCTTATAAGTCGCGCATAAAATTTCTTTGACACAGCACTAATTTCACTACCAGTGTCTCATATGAGCTTGGACACATAATATTTCCCCATAAAGGATTCAATAATAGGGGCTATTTTCTGGCACGTTCTTTGATAGTCACATCCTCGTCTTCGTTAAAATCAAAAAGGCATAATTCCTGATATGATCGCATAAATGGTATCTCTAAAGAAACTCGTCCGTCACCCCGATACCGAGACAGCTGGGACGTTTTCTAATTTGTTGAAGCCGGCCGGGATGAATTTTGCCGTCCATCTCTCTCATCGCGATGTCCACGGGTTCTCACGGGATTCGGCGGCGCTCGCCGATCATCTGCCTCGTTTCCCTCCGGCCCTATTATCTCTATGGCCACTGCGCGCCTGCCTTGGTAGTTTCGCGTCGGGCCTGCGATTTCTGTCGCGTTTCTCATTTGTGATGTTGTCCGCGTTTCTATCAAATTGTGCCCAACAGTTCTTGGAAACGTTCTAATCTCTACACTCCACGCTGTTGACAATATTCTGTACATACGTTGGGAATGACTGTCAGTAACCAGATGATTTTTCGGTCGTTTTGCCTGCGGGTCACACAGCTTGATGGCGGAGATTTTCTCCAGGGCGTAGTCTAAATAGGATGCCCGTGGCGGTTTTCCCATCGCGATTCTAAAATCTTCCGCTCGAACCTCATATCTCCGTTGTTCGCCCCATTATCGATTCAGAAACTTCTCCCGAAACTCTTCATATTTTTGAGGGAAAGGGTTTCAAAGCGGAAATCCCAATAAGGATCACTTGCCTTTCAACAATTCTTGCATAATTTAGCCTTCAAGTGTGAAGGTACCGCCTTCGTGAGATTCATGTAATTTTCCGCCTCGGTCAAGGAAACTTTGGTGATTTTCATCGGGTTTCCGAAAAAATACAGGTTTTTGCGGTGGAGCCCATGAGAAGCGAAGGCTCTGAGCCACCAGAATTCGGATTTGGGTAATTCTCTGTCGTTCCTTTTCATTTCCTCCTTACTACAATTCTAGGACAGTAGCGATCAATTTCCCTTTTAATTTAGCTTCTCCTCTCTGATGTTTTTCCTCACTAATATTGCCTACTTGCGCGAACTTTTCGTGGATATGCGACACTTCTGAATGAGTTTCTGTCCGATTTTATTAAATTTTTCGCGTCCATTTCCTGCTTAACTTCAATGGATCTTTTCAGTAACCGACGCACAGCACGCTTCTACTTTGTCGTCGCTGCCTGTAATTTGGTCTGAATTTCGGGTTTTAAAATTTGAAATTTTCGGTAGTTCCGCTTGTGCCCTTTCCCAACTCCTGACTGAGTTTTTCTACGTTCCCCTCTATTTCCCCGCATCTGCCTTCGATCCTGATTCTTTAAAATCCCTATTTCATGGTTAAGTTTTTGCTCGAGACTTTCTAATTTATTTGCTTGGGCTTCCAAATGACTTTCGAATTCGTTAAATCTGTCCTCACACTTGCTCTCACATGTGCTGTGAACCGTTCTTAACATTTTCCTGTAATTTGGCAGCGTTATTTGAGATTTTCTCCTCTAATTTTGCGACATTGCTACTGACTGTCTTTAATTTCTTTCAATTTTAGCGGAGTTGTTCGTGAAAATCTTCTCCTCAAATTTGGCCACATTGTTTCTGAAATTTCTCCGCTCATAACGCGCAAGATCTCACTTAAGGTGGGACCTTGCGTCGACGGCTCCTCAAAACTGTCTTCACCCGTCACGTCATACCTGATTCGTCCTGCATTTTTTAACGATGTTACGCGGGTTTCACTTGTTTTAGTACGCGCACACGGTATTCACACAACACAACACAACACAAGACAATGACACTTACAAGAAAACACAGTACATAATGACATCCTCAACAGACCAATAAGTTATTAACTCTCTCTATCACCGTGCTTCCATCCATCATCTTAATAATTTAAACAATTTAATAATTTAGGCAGAGAAATCCAGTCTCTCCGCTTATCTGGGATATTAAAAATGAAAATTACGATTATTTCGCGTTAATCGAGCCCCACGGTGGGAAAGCCAATTGCAACTACCCTCGCGTCTTCGGTTGGGCGCCCTCAGACGGGTAGCCGGCCCGCTCAGGTCGACAGATTACCTGAAACGCGGAGATGGAGGAAGCCGGTGGCCTAGGTTGAATGAGAAGTCAAACATGTGAATTTAGAACAAGTTGAATTTATTCATTAACAAAAGAAAACGCTAATGGTCTGTGATGATAACTCTGGCGAGCATGCCCCCCAAAATCGAAATAAAACAAAAAAATGAAATGTCATGCACATAAGAAACAAAAATTAACAAAGTGATTACAATCAGATGAAACTCTTCTTCGCGCGCGAATTTCCCGCTTGAACGGCCATGCGCGGCCGGGAACTCCTCTTCGTCGCCCGTTCGAGAGGAAGTCAACACTGATTGTCTGTTACTGTTCACACCTCTCGATCGCGTGTACGACATAAGACACTCAAACAGAAAATACCTCTGTTAGGCGGCCTGCGCCACCCACTGAAGTTGAACGACCTCAGGTCAGCTGGCAGTGGCTGGCGAGGTTCGTGGCGGGCGAGGGCGCCGCTCGGAAAATGTAGGTCAGACATCGGTACTTTGCGAGGGTACGCGGCCAAGGCGGCCGGACACAAGCGCCGTCTGCTCGCTGCGGTGAATGGGTCAGCACAGTTCATTCACTGACCGGTCGTTTCATTCCCGTCGATCTCACAATACTTTGATACTAATGAGCCCGTGAATTATCGCACAATTCCAAAGGAAAAGAGAGTCTCGAGTTCGCACGTAAATCGGACGTAATATAATACGAATTGCTGTCAAATGTTCATAATACTGTTCTGCAGGCCTGCGTTCGTCACAGAAGTCCTTGTACCCAAACTCTACAAGAAACTTTAATAATTTTTTTAAGTCCATCGAACCGAACGCCACACAGAATATAACAGTTCCCCCCCTGCGGCCGCCACTTGCGTCCGATTCTGAACACAGTGCTCCCCAGCTTCTCTTTTGTGCCTCGTCGCTCCAAGTTTTAGGAAACCTCGTTCCCCCCACCAAAATTATCCCTGTGACTCTGGAATATTCTAGAACAAACCCGAATTCTGGCTGCTATTGGCGAAAGGGTACTGCGCATTAGATATATTTCTCTGCCCAATCAGAGGATTTTTCGAGGCCGAGAAAGAGTGAGAGAGGGCTGGTTATCGCTCCCTCTCGCTTTAATTTGCGTCGAAAAGGGGCAGTTATTAACGACCGGGGGGTTGTGATGGGCTAGGAATCCTCTAGGGTAGGTTGTAACGGAAGATATTCCAGGCGTCGTTGGAAAAGTGTGACTGAAGGTCTTGTTCGTGTGTGCGGACGCTGGCCACCCAGAGTTTTGGTGGCACACGTGTCCTTGACCGAATTAGGGAGTCTGAAGGTGCCGACTACCGTGGCGCCTCGCCTTGGCCCCTCGGGTCGCCCTCCGTTGGTCCGCCTCGCATCTCTCGGTCGCGTGCCTGCGTGGAGTTATTTTGCGGCAGAATAAACTTTGAATTTATTTCGGTACACTACATTGGCTCCCTTCCCCAGTAGATGATATGCTCGTTTTGTCAAATTCGTAAGGCGTGGTGAGAAGTTTTGAACCTGAGATGCTTATCTCGTATCAAAAAAATTTTAAAAAAGCTGTATACATTCTAACGACTAATTTCTGTGATAACAATTACATAAAGAGGTCTTATTCCAATACAGTTACCCTTACAATTAACACTCACTACCCTAATTGAGGGGAGTTAAATAAATAAACTAAAAACATACACAAGAAATCTGATTCCCTATTCTTACGGTTACAAATATCATTTTTCTTAAACAGTGAAGGCACGGCTATCACGACTATACTCTCGGTAAGCTGTACAGTTTCTGCGAGTTATTTATAGTTAATAAAGTTTGGAATTAAGTTTTCT
>JAHLJT010003626.1:0-28229 GCA_031308135.1 Acheta domesticus | reverse complement strand
ATCAACAAGATGATATTACTGTCTGTTCTGCCAACAGTTGTTTTCCGAAGTTAGAAATGGTGAAGATTGGTACAGCCTTTTACATGTCATAGCACACACACAAGTGCTGTGGGAGAGAAATGTGTATACCTGTGATATTGATAAGTGAATTAACGATTTTGTGCATATATGTACTATGTGATAGAGAATTTTAATATCTTTACTTTTTTCACTACTTTTCCTAAAAAAATCATGGAGTAGCCCGATATTTGGACTCCATTTTCAATGCATTTTGCTACTTTGTTTAACAAACCATTTTTTTATGAAACTGTGATTTTTTTACTTCTGAAACTTTCCAGAGTTGAAGAATATAGGTTAAAGGTATGACTCAAAGTCTAAATTCCGCCCATATGCCCAAAATGGCCAACTACATTCAAAAATAACGCTGTCCACATTGAGTCTTTCTCCTATAAGTTCAAGTAGGTGGAAAGAAAAATATTTCTAAGTTTTTAAACAGTATCTACTTCCATACATTCCATAATTCTTATCAAATCATGCGTGAATTTTATTTAAACATTAAATTTAATATCGCAGTACCATTAATCTCTGCTAATGTAGGCGTGTATCATTTCATGTACCATGTAAATCAATTCTACATTGATTTTAATTTAAACATTAAATTTAATGTACAAACACATTAATCTCTGTTAATTTACAAGGTACGTTAAGTTTAATGTAGTCGCACATTAAATCTACATTGATTCTAATTTACAATTTACATTTAATGCACAAACATATTAACCTCGTTTTAACGTACACGGCAGATGAAATTTAATACACAGTAGTGCATTAAACTACATTAAATTTAATGTAATTTCTGACAGTAGGTCAAATTAGCGCTGTCTGGAGGAGAATTCTAGCGGCCAGCTGCTCTGGTCGTTAGGTTTCCGTGGTTACTGCGATCAACACCAGGCGAATGCCGGAGCAGTTACCCGAACAAACGAGTACTACCACGGGCTGAGCATGATCTTTCCTTCTCTTCCTTGTCCTACCTCACTCCAAACTGACACACACTTACACTTGCATTCACTACACTACCACCCACGTCGGGAGCTTAGAGCTTGTCCTTTTCCGCTGATGGGGATGGTGGGGTTTTCCTCTGCAGATCCTGGTTTAGGAAATGTTTTAGCCGTCATGTATGTCCGCCGCCGGATCGCGCATTGAGAGTGGCCGTTTACGCCGTCTCTGGGATAAAATGTGAATGCGTCCGGGGACTAATGACCACAGCAGTTGACGAGCCCGGAAAAATCAATTATCACCGCTTCCTTCACTCCGCCCCGTTCATACCGCCCCTTTCAACTTCTCCCTTCAACTGCTGCCCGTTCAACTCCGCCCCGTTAACTCCCGCCCCATTCAGCCCACCCCGTTCAACTCCGCCCGTTCGCTTCACCCCATTCATCTACCCCATTCAACTCCGCTCCGTTCATCTCCGCGCGTTCAACTCCGCCCCGTTCACCTCCGCACCGTCAACTCCGCCCCGTTCAACTCCACCCCGTCAAACTCCGCCGCGTTCAACTCCGCCTCGGTTTCATGTCCGCCCCGTTCAATTCTGCGTCGGTGCGCTCCACTCCATTCTCCTCCCCCCGCTCTTTTTCTCCGAGGCTCACTCCACCACGCCCCGCCCTCTTCGGGACGTTCTATTCTTCCCTGCTGTTCCTCGCACAGCCGCTCCTCACTTTAGCTCTTTTTCACCCGACTCCGCCCCGACACTATTCGGATACGCATATTTCTCTCCTACCCCGCGAACTTGGTCCCGACAATTGATGAAAGTGATTATGAAGAGGGTGTCTGCTGCGCAGGTGATCCAGAAGTAGTAAAAAACGTCTGCCCCGGACGTTTTGTACATCGAGTAATCATTACTCAATATTTGTTGTAGATTTGAAATTCAATTTCCAAAACAACATTTTCCACAATTAACAAATGTTAGAACAGATACCTAAGTAATCTTTTGATAAAATTATTACTATAATGAAGTAGATAGCTATCGGCGCTGGCTGACCGGACAAGAAAATTTGTTCTTTATATGCGTTTTCTAGTAGTAGGATTACGACAAACGTGATCGGTCGAAAAAGGAAGAAACAGTGAATGTATGAAATAGCATTACACTATCTCAGTTGGAACACTAATCATTACATGTCCACAAGACATTGAAACATTTTTCAACATTTGAAGCTACTCGACCGTGCAGTTTTTTAGACACTTCAGACCCCCGTGAACTGCCAGCCTACGCGGACGTGAGGGCCACCCGAAGCGGCACGAGGGCATAAATCCGGCGCGAGGGCAGAAAGGCGAAGTGTGCGAAGCGCGGGCGCGTGGTGCAGATTGGCCGCCGCAGCGCCCCACCGACAGACGCGTGAGGGAGGGAGGGAGGGAGGGAGGGAGGGAGGGAGGGAGGGAGGGATGGAGGGAGGGAGGGAGGGAGGGAGGGATTTGCCTTTGGGGATGCGCGCGGTTCAAAGGCTCCATTGTTTCTGTTGTGGCACGGGATGAAATGTTCCACTGGGATGTGCGGGTTCTATGCAATCGACGATCGTAGTCGTGTTAATGCGTTGTTGAACGAAAGTTCCAATGCGTAGCTTTTATTTCTCTGTGCTCAAAGTGATGGAACGTATTCAAAATTCACAACAAAGAACGTTGAGGAATCGATTTATTCCCAGCAATGCGATATTTGTTCTCGGACAAATTGTCGTAAGATGTCAGGAACTAGGTAAAACTGATTCGTTCATAACCATAGGCGCATGGCATATGCAAAAGATTGTTATTTTACATGTGTAATATAATGATATAATTTTTGTGACATCAACAGTAATGTCGGATTGCGAATGTTTATATTTAGGAATATTTTGCAATACCTGATACATAAGAGGCCTAATACATAAGACGAATGATCAGTATAGAATGTGATAATTGTTACTGCCATATGATGGAATAAATGATGAAGGTATTACGAAGCGGCGAGAGCAAAACGCGAAAACTCTAAGAAAATCTGTGGCTAATCTGCGTTGTCCAAAATTTCTTATTAATAGGACAGTAAGGCAAACTTTGTTGGGTGATTATCCCAACTTCGATATTAAATTTTCTTCCCAAGCTCACTTTTTGGTGAATTTAACAGCAATTAATAGCATTAAGAAAATTTAATTGAAACTACTGGTGCTTCAGATTGGCACAGACTTTTCTGTATTAGTTTTTCTATTTCCTTTGGTCTCGGGTATCTATTCGGACTTGTCACATTCTCTTGCCAGCTGCCATCTATCACCGCCCAAAGTACATTTTTCTGGCACATTCTTAATTTTTCGGTTTCTTTATAGTAGAATGGAAATATTATTTTAAGAATAATAAGGAACATTAAAACCTCGTCCTAAATGGCAATTTTCTTTGAAAAAATTAGAGCCGTTTTTGAAAAAACCGCGTTTTAAGCGCTACTGTAAATGCGAAAATTGAAGCTCTTTTTCACAGCGATTCAATGCGAAAACCTTATTCGAAGCACTTTTAACTCACAATTACAATAGTATTTACAAATTGCTGAAAAATTGCATATTAACGGTGAGAGATATCTTGCAAAAAATTACATTTGTGTTAATTTTTGAAGAAAAGAGAAAATACTCTAAAATGAACGATACGTCATATTTTAGGAGTGCAATTAGAACTATGCGTTCGAAAAGTTTGAAGAAAAAATTTGAAACCATCCATTAGAAAATGGCGTTCCAGCATTTGTGAAAAATGCGGAATTCTGAGAGCTAGTTTTCATAGAAAACCGTTGAGTTTTCCAGAAAATATACTGGACCATTATTTAAAGCACATGTACTCATCAATATAAAAATGTGAAACAAATTGCCGCTAATAAGGATTAACGACGTGAGACACAAGTAAAAAAATTACATTTTAGTAATTTTTGGATAAAAAGGAATAAGGCAATACAGCGTTTATGTTATCTCATAGACCACATTAGGTACTATTTTACCAAAAGTTTAAAGAAAAAAAATTGTGCCGTTTTTTTCGAAAATCTTGTTTTTGTAATTTTTTTAAATTGCACATATTGCATGCAACATTGCGCGAAAACTACTCAAATGTTCAAAAAAATGTACTTGACCTTAAAGAAAGAACCTGATACGAAGAACAAATTTTATTTGAAAGAGAGATCTCTATGTTTAATTTTGTAGTTGCAGGAAGACGCCGAAAAAATTGAAACTTTTACAATTTTCGAAATTTAGAGTTAACCGTGAAAATTGGTCGTATGCCACCGTAATAAGTGTATTTTACTCTATTCTTACAAGAAATTCAAAGAAAAAAATTGATCCCCAAATTTTATAGAATCTTTTTCAAAATCTCAAAGCCTCGACTGGAGCCAGATCTACAGAGGTTTCTTCAATTTGAAAAAAACATTCTACGTATGGTTTATGCGCTAATAATGTTCACAGACGGACGGATAGACGGACGTTTTGGTTTCAATTGGTTTTTCGGTATCAAGGACCCACAAAAGAGCGATTCTGGCTACACCACGTGTTAGGTTTTTTTTCTTAATTTAGCAACTGGATTTATTCACATTTGCGTTATCAGGGCCCGGTAATTATTTTTTCTGCCGAAAATCCCTCCATTTTTTCGCGCAGCATTACATAACTTTCCCTATACTACGTATATTACTCCGTATATACGTACGTATACGGGAAAGTAAAACCGTCATTTTTTCCCTCGAATTTTCCTGTAGGTCTAGTTTCCACTTTACGTGTTTTACCGTAAGTCTCAGAACATAATCCTGCTCAGGTTTGGTGGCGAGGATTATCATTCCATAGCACTCCTAGTGTTTAAACTCCTCACATGGGTTTCACTTTTGCATGTTACACATTCCTGTGATAGCATCTATATACAACAGGTTCATTTCATCCTTGAAATACCAAAAGTCATCTTAAAATAATTGGATATCTCCTATGTCTATTATTGTTTGTGAGTGTCAGCCATATCTAGCGATATTTCAAGTATCAGTATTCTGAGAGATTCATCTGTTATTTTCATACGACAGGTCATTCAATAATTAACAAGACAGTTCAGCAAAAATGTTTCAAGTCAATAAATTTTTTTCACACAATTTGAGTTTTCTGCCCTTGTCCCATCTTCTCAGGAGCCTTTTTATTCACCGAAACATTGAGTTCTTTATCTTAATTTCAAAACCAGTTTCGTACTTTTTGCTTTAAGTCTTCCTTGCCGTTCAACATCATGCTACTCAAAGCTTCTTTCATTGAACCAAACAGGTAAAAAATCTTAAGACGGCAATGTAAGGGCGTACGGAGGATGTAGTAAGAGCTCCCAATCCGCTTTGCTGATTGTTTCCAGCCTCAGATGTACCATATGAGGTCGTCCATTGTCTTGAAAAAGAAGCACGCCTTTCCTCTCCCATCCGGGACACTTCCTGATCAGCGCAACTTGACATTGTTCTCAATCTTGTCTGAACAGTTGATAGTACGTTGCCCTTCCAACTGAACACAGAACATCGGACCTTGCGGTGATCAAGAGTTGGTCATCATGAACTTGCGTGATGGTGGTTGCGTTTTGAATTTCTTGCGGAGAGGCGATTCTACGTGTTTCCACTGTACGCTTCGACACATGGACTCCTGCTCAAAGAAATTTATCTACGTTTCATCGTAGGTTGAAATCTTGTCAAAAATCCGTCACCTTCGAAATTTAAACAATTTTTGAACTCGGTGCAAATGGGAAGGCTCTTGGCCTTTTGGTGAACGGTAAACTCCATTGGAATCCACCTTGCACCAAGTCTTAGGAGAGTTCAGATTGTTCTGAATGAAAATGGCTTGTGTCAACATTTATTACGGAATTTTTCAGCAATTTGCTCAACTGTAAGTCGTCGGTATGCTCGGGTATGTGAATCAGTACGAGATTCTAATGTCGATGTCGACACTGTTGCTGGATGCCTGAAGGTGACGGCTTATCGGTGACGTAAAAGTGAGAAGTCGAACGTAAGAATATTAATTCAGTCTCTAGCATCATTACTCACAGTTTTGTTTTCTCCGAATTCGTTTGAAATTCTGCAAATTTAATAAATTAAATGGCAATACTGTTAGTAGGTTTTCGCAAATTTATGTTTAACTAGTGGTACTGCAGAGTGGCACAGATTTGAATTTGAAAATCGGCATTTGCAAACAAGAACGTAAAAGTGAGAGATAGAGCGTAAGAACGTTCATTCATTCTCTAGCAGTACTCAGTTTTTTTGTTTCCTCTGTATTCACTTGACATTCTTCAAGGTTAATAAGTTCCGAGACAATACTGTTCGTATGTTTTCGCAAATTTATTTTGAAAAATACGATAATTCCAATCAAAATTGAATGAAACCTGAAGCGTGATTCACTTGGGAATTCAATTCTTCACTTAAAGATGGCAATAGCCGTGATACCAAAGTCTTGAAAGAAAATTGAGCTTATGGAGTAAAAACTGTCTTTGGGTATTGGAGTTTAATCACTTACATAGATCTATTTATTGGCGTTGACTTAATTCCCGGCATACTCACTAAGATCGCAGCGCCAATACACGAATAAACACAATTTCTTTGAATCTTATGGCCGGATCCGAAGACAAATTATCCGTTCCGCCTCAGGAGACCGAGATGCTTCGAATGATACCTCATATGTCGCGATTGGTGTACGAGAAGTGGTCTAACCGTGAGTGGCGATCCCCACACATGCATACTCATATAGTATATAGGGAAAACTGCATACAGGTGGTTCTTAGAATTTAATCATTAAAAATTCTGAATTAAGATTTTGTTTTCTCAAAAGAAATTGCTTTCACAATCTGAAATAGTTCATGTGGATCAAATATCTTTTGATTCCAAATGCTCTTCATTTTCGCAGAAAGTGGAAAGAAGTTTGCAGAGGCAAAATGTGGAAAGAAGTTTCGAAGAAATGTCCATCGTCTTGTGATCTACTTCTATTACGCAATGTTTAGAATATCTTGTTTAAAAGAGGAGGGCCTGAAGATTAGTTTACTTTATAGCGTGTGGGATATTCAGAACATGTTTTCATGTGCATGGACTCTGCCTTTTGAATTTCTTCTTGAAATAGATTTCGGAAAAGGGAATGGATTTAATGGGAGCTGAATTTTCATTATGAAGAGAGTGTGTGTGAAAGAGAATTGCGATATGCGTAGTTTTACAGTTTAAAATTGATTTTAAGATGGAGTACAGGAGTCTGGATTATAGTTATAGGTATTACAGGTATCTTTTAATTTGAAATATTTCATGAGCGGCCATTTTTCGAACTGAATATCCATGTCGCTAAACCCATGATCGTGATTTTTGAAGAGATATATATATATATATATATATATATATATATATATATATATATATATATATATAAGAACCTTTTGGCACGTACTTTTTAATCTCTCCATTTTCTCTCCGCATTCTTAATATTCTTCTTTCATTAACTGTCTCCTTACCTTACTAAAATAGTCAGTTGATTTCTATGCTCTGGATTTCAATCGCGTTTCTTCTATTTTCTTGTTATCTTTTGTCGACGGCTCCTGCAGTCTTTAGAGCTATTATTGATGCTCGATGAATATGCGTTTGTTTTACCTTACTTAATAGACCATTATTTTGTTTATCAATTTTCCATTGAGTAAATTTATACAAGATACCATCAAAGCTAATCTCGATCATGTATTTTTACGGGCTTTCATTTCATGAAGGAAATTTAATTGGTTGAATTATTTAAGTTTTGTGTGATCTTCCCCAATCCAGTGAGCGAAACGATTTTAAACATAGACTGAAACTGTAATGTTTATAATTTTTCGACATATAATAAATAATCTGCATTAATATGTTTGTATGCGCACATTTTTCAGAAAAGCAAATATCACAGCGTACGAATGTGGTGTTTCAATTTAAACTTCGTGGAATATGGTAGGATGTTTAGTTCCATATTTTGTATCGAAGGGGCTCGGTATATTGCAGATACACCTCTGTGGACATACTCACGCACAGATACTGTAAGCTGCAGTATTTACACAATAGCGATTATTATCATAACCATCTGACAGCTCGAAAGAAGAACAATATTGTAAAATAACTGCTAACTGCTGAGGTTGGAATGATGCAATGTGGAATTGAAATGTTTGAAGCAAAATTATGAAATGATAAGCCAAGCTAAAATGTCTGTTGTTGCGTCAAATACAAGCAAAGAAAGGATAGAAATCAAGGAAGCACATGTCGAGCGTCTTGGCGGGCGCAAAATGAGATGACAATAAAGAAGCTTTTTTCGTAAGTATTAATAACTACCATATTTGCTGGCAAAGCAAAATATTTCATTCTGTAATAAAATATACACGTCTAATCAGAAAACAATCCTATATAAATTCAAAGTGAATGAACACCTCTATCGAAAGCAAGGAAAGCAAGCTAAAAAGAGATTTATGAAGAAAGAGCACATGCATTGTACTGATTATTTATAAAATTAAGAACGAGAATATCTAGAATAACAAAAACCATTCGCATATTATCTACATATTTACTTCTACATATGATTATGGTGACGAGAAAATGTAAAATGTGAAACATAAAATGAAAAGAGGAGGCAGAGGACGAGACGAATCGGAAGAAGAAATTTACAGGAGAAAGACGACTTGGTTGGAGTATTAATCAGAACTCTATAGAAGTTGAGAAAATTGCTGTGAAGCAGGTCGCGAGAACGTCAAAGGAGTCAAACGGAGTATTGAAGAGATAGCAACAAGACTGAAACGCAGACGTGACGCCGGCGGCAGCAAAGGAATGAGGTCGAAGGGTAGCGGCTGGCGGCGGCTCCGACGGCAGTTGAATGATGTCGATCTGTGGGAGCAAACGGCGCGGAAAAACACGACTAATGAAAAGATTCAGTGATTACCACGAATCAATGCCATTGTAAACAAACACAAAGGGCGCGCGATGTTTAATGACTTTCAACGAACATAATAACAATCAATTGAAAAAGGACCTCACACAAAATCTGATGCTCAAAATTCTGGGATCCATTGACATCCTAAATACACATCCTTCCTGGCTTTTGTGATGAAGAAAGTTGACTGCGTTTTACTTTTCGACAGACGTAAATTCGACAGATGTAGTAATCGATTTATAATCTTAATTGTAGGTTTAAGGAATGATGAAGAGAGAACTGCACAACCATATGTGGTCGACTTTATGTGGTTATCATGTTCTTGTCACTCATATTCTCCATTCTCGGAGAGACAGTCCGTCTCGGCGTTCCGTTGCGCCGGAATTCCGGGCCTTCCAACATTACTACGTCCAGGAACTCCAGTACGGTCGTGTGGATAAGTGAATACATGATTCAAAACAAGGAGAGGTGGAATTTCGATTATTAGAAGATTAGGGAGTTTGTGCACGACGTAGCGTACAGCGATTCACTGCAAATACCGATCGTCTGCGCATGCGCAGATGCAAAAAAGTGATGCGAACTCGAATTACGCATAAGCAGATCAATGGGATTGTCGATTGCTGTAACGCTTCGCCGGGCAAAACTCCCAACCTGGTATTCAAGCTAAACCAGTAACTGATTTGTCTTTTCTACCTGACCTCCAGGCCTCCGCATTGAAGTCCTGTTGCAATGCGTTCGAAAACACTTTTTAATTCAAGCAATCTATATTGATGAAAATACGTCACATTTTTTTTCTAATATCAAAAATATTTCTCAATTGCTGCAACTGTTTAGAGTTTGTTTCACTGAGCGCGTTTGGAATTTCTAGTTCGTGTACAGCGGTGCAACTTCCATACAACATTATTGATTTGTACACTCCCATATTCGATGCTAAGAGATAATTTGTGATTTAATATGGGATAGAGTTTAAATATTTTTGCTCGTGATTTTGTGAATAATGTCGGTGATATTCTTTCCTTGTTAAATTTGTGTCTATTGTGAGTCCTAGATATTTCATTGGTGTTTGGTGTGGAAGCCATTGAATTGGTATATTTCGGATGAAAATTGTATGTATATTTTGGATGGGTTTGCGAAGGGTGAACATTTTTGTGAAGTGTCATAGTGAAGTGCTGAAAGCTGTGTCACTGCGAGATGTTGGAGGTGTTTGGTACAGGAATGTAGACAGAAAATGTTAAAGAGAAGGGAGGAGGCATGAGCCTTGCGGAACTCCTACATCTATTGTATGTTGTTAGGAGATTGTATTGTTTACTTTGAACTTTAAAGTTCCAATTAGTTAAGAAGCTGTGTATAAAGTTGGAGTTCCTAGTTGTTGAAGTTTGAAAAGGCAGCCGAAATGCAGACTAGTATGTCTGGAAATATTGCTAATGTGTGTTGATGATGAATGCAACGCGATAGTTTCGGTTTATTCGAAACACCAGTTGGTGTGAGATGAAATACTTAGATATGAAGCGGAATTGGAAGTCCAATATTACTGTGTTGTTCTTAAAGTATTTAATTAATCTGAATAAAATTCGTTTTTCAAATATCGTAGCTATAGTTGGGAGGAGACTAATCTGTCCATAGTTTGATAGGTTTCGTGGGTCTTTATCTGGCTTATTGAGGGTCGCATTATTATCAGTTTTCCAGCTTCGAAGAAAGTATTTTAGCCTTGGTGGTGAATTAAATATTTCAGTTAGAGCTGCTATTGATCTTTGATTCAATTCTTTTTAGTACATTTTTGATAACGTTATCATGGCCTGCAGCTTTCTTAGTTTCAATTTGTTTGATATTTTTTTAAACGTCTGCTGGGGGAAATGAATGCTACCGCTGAAGGTGCTTTGTAAATAGTTTCTTGATGCTAGTTTATAATTTGGTTGAATGAATTAAAATAGAAACATATATTAAAAAAATATGGAATGCCCAAAAGGTCATTTGATAGAAGGGAAGATTTTAAGGACCTAGAACGTTTTCGAGTGGAAAGTGGGCTAGCTTGCTGGAAAAGTGGGTTTGAGGGTCGGACTTGCGTCTGATTTTCCTTCAATACCATTATATGCGAACTTCTACATTTTTCACCTTAAATAATTCAGGACTGAGAGATACTCTAACCAGAAATAGTAAGCACACATACGCGGCTTTTGACTTGGATGTTTTCTTATAAACTGTACAAAATAGTCATCTTTCCTTAGCGTGGTGCAAGAAGGATGAATGTCAATATCCAAAGTTTTACAGAATATGTTTTCTTACACCATCGAAATGACAAAACAATCGTAGGCCAATGTTAATTAATGTGAAATTAGGAGATAGGATCGACTTTTGACTTTGCCTTTCTTTCACTGAACGAAGGGACTTTAAACCACACATTGTCCATACAAAACGGAGATCACTAAAAACTGACATTGGCTCTTCTTGCACCAAGCCACAGATACCTGGAGTTGATTTCCCTTCCGATACGCCGTCCGTAAGTTCAACTGTAACAAAGGAAGAGAACGGGCGGGCGTGCGCGGCGTGGCGCGCGCGGGGGCGGCGGGTGCGGGCAGGATGCCGGGGTGCGGGCGCGGGGGCGGGGAGGAAGGTGGCCGTGACCGCATCCCACGCGTGCCCGCGCAGTGCCGCACGCGCGGCCCAGCACCACTCGCAGTGGGCGGGAAATGATCCGGCCGCGTGCATAGGACGCGCGCAACGCGAAATTTTTGAAACGGCTGCTGCCACTGTGATATTACGAAACGTTTTTTACACGACAATAAATTTCGAATTGAAAGTTTTTAAACGCATTTATTGCAGTAATGGTAAACTTACAGGGTAAAACGTTGGCAAGTGCGGGAAGTTGATCTCATTGGAAACAGGAATTATTGTTTATTTTTATAAAAATATATAAAATTTCGAAAGAGTTATTATGTCCTATTTAATTAATCTATTAAATAGGGAAAACAGTCGTCCTGGGGCTGAAGGGCCGTAGCTACCTCGGCTCTAAGGGTCGCGGTTTAAATCCTACCTCGAGCATAGATGCTTTTTCGTATTGGGTGTTGTCCTTACGTGTTCCCCCTACAATTTAAAAATCACAGTTATCGCTATATGGCCATAATGTTGAAAAGTGACCTAAAAGAAGTAATAATTTGGGCCGACCCGTTTCAATAAGACTGCATTACTTGAGCAATATAAATACCTATGAATATATGAAATAATGAATCACTGGACATAACCACACTATAAATAAAAAAATAATTTTGTATTATATGTGGGTTTGTTGTGTCACATTATTCCTTGTTATGGATTATTACATTTTTTCTGCTACACTGAATTTATCCTTAGAAAAGTTGAAGTACATACACTTTAAATATCATGGATGCTTCTTGAATTTTCTACAGTATATATTATTACTAAATTATCGTTTAAAAATATTTTTGATCGTGGGTGCATTTTGGCCCGTTCAGACTAGTGCGCGGCGCGGTCCTCAGCCAGCACGGCGCGGGCCGGCGCAACTCGCTGCGGCCGGCGGCGATCCGCCGCAGCCTCGTTACGTAACAGGACCGTTCCACGTGGCCCCCACGTGGAGCCCCGTTACCATCGGCGGGGGCTCGATCGCACGGGAGGGGAAGGCGCTCTCAATCAATGGGCGACGCGCACCGCCCCCGGCGCCGCTCGCGCGACGTGCCTCAGCTGCTCGCCCTCATGGAGCGGGATGGACGGGACGGGGGGGAGGGGTGGGCGGGGAGAGGAGGGGGACGGGAGAGGGAAGGAGCGGGGCGGGGGCTTGCAGACTTCCAGAGCGCGCTCCAGCTGGGCGGTGTCCTACTGAGATCCTGGTTTGGCTTACAACAGCACAATCGCCTCCCGTTGCCTTGCTACTGTTGGAATGGAACTTCATCCAGGTCGTTAGTACGTATTATAATCGGTCGTTAGAGCTCTTTACAATTGTCTCTACATGATGCCCTCACTATTTGCGATCTATTTTTATTTTCAAGTTACAATAATTTTGTCATTTTTTCTTCATTCAATGGTCATTAATTTTCTTCTGGACGCTTCATGCCTAGACATCCCTCTTTTCTCGCCCAGCATTTCTTTTCCCTCGAGGTATGATTTGCATTAGCTTTTATGTCATTCTGCCGGCATACATTCTGTGCGCGGCATATCTTTTTTTTCGGGATTCATCGATATTGTCAAGTTCATTGCAAACCTTTGATAAATTCTTAACTTCAGGAGCTTAATTTAGTCTAGCCTTGTGAGATCATTATTCAGGTTGAACTTCCATATAACTCTGGTTATATTTGCATGTGTATCTTTTCTAGTTTCTTTGACGTGCTATTTACATTTCCAGGTATTAAATCGAACGTTTCTATTCATATGAATTCTATTTCGTGATATTTGACAACACAGGAAGGTAAAATGAAGAAAATATTTTTTATTGGAATATTATATCTTGCAGACCCCTTTCCTGGCAAAGACACTTCATTCATATGATCTTGGTCTGTATAGAAATTGTTAGAATAAAAAAAATTCTACACTTGTATTATTCAGTTCAAACTGTCCTTTTGACATCACATCTACGTCTTTTGCACGAATCATTGGTACACAATGTCACCCATTTTCGAAAAAAATTATGTTAATAAGAGATTTTGTAGTTATCACGAGGTTTTGGGATTTGTGCATATAACAGCGATAGAACTGCTTTGTTAAAATACTGAGGTAAAGCGTTTGGAATTGTATTAAATTTCCATTTTTAGGATTGTTCATTCTGGAACGCTAGGTGTAACAAAATATATGAATGTAACAAAAAGGATTGTCCACGCCACAAGTAAAGTTTTCTGAAAGAAAGTCTCCCAAAAAGAACAAAATCATTATTTTGAAATGATTTGAAGAGAATATCTTGGATGACATTGCTCAGTGTATTTTCGTTACGCTCTGGTAGCTTGTAAACGAGGTGCGCCATAAAGTAACGGTTTTACTTTCCCCCGTCGTTAACTAGTCTGCTCGCCAAAAGCGAAGACGTGTTAAGTAAACTATGATTGCTTTTCGTTTCAGGAAAATAAATGTTTAATTTGCACCTTTTTTAACTATTGCAGAATCTAACGTGTAAAAAAACAAACAAAACAGATTGGCAATCTCCAAATTCTTGGAAATCGTAGAAGATAAAGGGAAGTTTTCCGTTTTTAAAAGTAGCATATAAACTACCAGAAAACACTTGATTATTCTGGGTTCATGTCGAACCACTTGCTCTGTAGAAGACTTCATGCACTTAAACCGCCACCGCATTCCAACATCATGGATCAATTTTGTTGAGATATGGGCAGACTGCTGCAGGTCGGACGTACAGGTCAACTACCATCCTTTTGTGTGATGGTAATCGTGATAGATTGAGCAAGTACTGGAATGAAACAGGACCTCAGTATCCAGAGAATCCTGTGAAAACCTGCTGCAAACCGTTTGGAACACTTCAAGAATTACGTGGAGTTACCGAATTACACAAGAATTTATTCAAAGTTGAGAATTCTGACGAATATTCTTAGACATTTTCAAATATTTGTAAAAGTTATTGCTTAAAAATCTTGTTTTATAAAGATGATACTACGTTTTTATTTAATGTAATAAAAAATTAAAATAATTGGTTTGTTAAGGTGATTTACGCCATGGAACATTGATATGGATTCTTGTTGTATTGTTTTGCTGGGAATTGAATTGACACGAATTGACACGGCGGGTTCGAATAGAAGATTATCACAATTTACTGATAAATACAGTGAATAGTAAAGGTTGTTTAGATTCCTGAATGTTTGCGAAACATATCGAGATTGACACTCTCCATTCTTGTAAGGACCCTAGTGCTGTTCAAGTTCCGATACTATTCTTTAATTTTTGGGATATGCATTTCGCAAGACCGATCTGCCAATTACTTTGCACGAAAGGCTAAATGAATATACAGACGGAAATCTTGCAGAAAAAATCGATAAGCATTATTTAATACTAGGAAACCCGGCAGTCGTTGGTCTGCCCTTCATCTCCCTCTTTCTCCTCCCATCTCGTTTCTCACTGATTCTCCCTCTCTCCCTCCCTCACCTTGTCCCCGTCTGTCTATATCTGTGTGTCCTCTGCGCTCTCATTCACATTTACTTGCAGATTCTGCACATCTCCGAGCAGGTGAGGCAATATCGGGAAGCGCTGTACCAGCAAAAATGTAATAGAATGTTCAGGAAGAGTTCATTCTGTAGATTACGGTGTGAGAAAACTTTTCTTTGAAATTTAGTTTCTAAGGCCCTAGAACGCCTCGTTTAGGAGTTATTTAACGATATAGATTCAAAATGCTGCCGAGTGTGTTGCAAGATGCATTTGACATGAATATGTAGTGGATATGTAGTGAATATGTAGCGCCATGTAGTGGAGTTACAACAGAATTAACAACACATAAACCTTCTCGGTGAAAAAACACATAGAAATGCCAACTTTCATGGCGAACGGTCCAACGGTGTTGGAGTTTTGCTCTTATATACGTACCAACATCCTGTTTTATATACATTATTTAATACAACATAAAATTGTAGAGTATTCCACACAAAAGAGTAATAAAAACATAGAACGAAAAACACTACTCCAAGAAATTAAAAGACACTAATTTAGGAAATGAAAAATGCTCAAACATTGTACAAAATGTATATTCTATCTATTGATTACCGGCTTCAATAGGTAACATGCAATAAATCATTCCTTTCTATCGTTTAATTCGAAAAATTCATCCAGGCTCCTAATCTCTACGCAAGCGCAAGAAGAGTAAAAACCATCACAGTCGGAGGATTTGGTCATCCAAATTCTTGAGGTTTGGATGCTATTTATTGAGGTCATTCAATACGTAATAATAATAACAATGTCATAAGAGCAATGAGCGCAGCAGGGTTAAGCAGCAGTTGTGTAATATATATATATATATATATATATATATATATATATATATATATATATATATATATATTTGAGAAAACATTTCTAAAACAGCGTACATTTACAATGGTCGCACGCCCCTCATTAATTGCTTATGGTACAATAGCTAATTACAATAAGCATATTTTGCAATTCGACTCGCCAAATAAAATCTTTTTTCCAACAATTTTATTGGAAAAGGAGTCAAAATCGCAGCGCCCTTCCCGTGGATCCATCAGTGCTTCCACTTTCCGCGCCGCGATCGGATCGCCCCTCCTTCCAGCTCCTCAACGCGGAAGTTCCTTTCATACGCCACTAATAGGCGGCTTCCTGGCGAGCGGGGCGGCGGCGGCTAACAAGGGCGTGAACTTTCCGGCGGAGCGGAAAGCGGGCCCGACCGTTCCGCGGAAGACGGCATGCGCGCACGGAGCCTTTTCGGACGTTCCGCTGCCTGACCGGGCTGGAATTCCGGTCAGCTCGGCGGCGGCGGGGCAGGGGCGGGGGCGGGGACGTGCGGTGGCAGCGCGGGGCGAAGGGCCCTCCGAGATCGGAGTCCCGCCGTCGCGCCGCGCCGCGCCGCGTCGGCCGCCCGGAGCAGCCCGTTATGCGCGTCGCCCTGGCCGACGTCGTCGGCGCTTTCCTCGCCCCCCGCCCCGCCGCCCCCGGCGTAACTGGAAATTGAAGGGCCTGTGGCCAGCGAGCCAGCGCCCGGCGTTGCCTCTGCCACCAACGCCCTCGCAGCCGCCTCCCCCGTCTTCTCCTCCTCCTCCGCTCCGCTTCTGTCATTGCTGCCACCGCCTCCTCCGCCGCCTCCTCTGCCGCAGTCTCTTCCATCTCCGCCGTCTCCCTCACCACCGCTTCTCCGCCACCGTCTCCTCCGCTGCCGCCTCTTCCGCCATCGCCCCCTCCGCTGCTGTCTCCCTCGTCGCCGTCTCCACCGCCGTCTCGTCCGCCGCCGTCTCTTCCGCCGCCGTCCCCTCGTTGTCGTCTCCTTCGCCATCGCCTCCTCCGCCGCCGTCTTCTTCGCTGCCGTCTCCACTTTGGTCTTCGCCTTCGTTACCGCCTTCGCCTCGCCGTTACCGACTCTGCTCTTCTTCCTCCCCTCGTCCCTCCCAAAGTCCTCCGCTGTCGCCGAACTGGTTCCGGAAGGGGCCGCGCAGGGCGGCGGAGGGGCGAAGAGGGCGGGTCAGGTGGGACAGGCGGCGCGCCGGCATCACGGAAGTGGAGGCAGACGAAATGCCTGACGGGTTTTTGGGAGGTGGCCTGAGGTAGGTGACGGGGCAGAAATGTAAATGAGGGCAGACGTTGCATAAAGTTCCGAGGGAGGGTTTGAAGGCTGGATCGCAGCGAATACGCGTGAGAATGATTGTAACACAAGATACACAGCAGAAAATATTAAGGATACAAGGCAACAGGAAGTCTATTCAGAAGAGAACATTCCTATTAAGCCTACATTCTAACGTACGGTCAGTGTGAGGTAATGTACGAGGAATATTGTTGTGGCAAAAATGATTATAAATGACAGGGACAGTTCCATCTAGTATATTGACATTGCAACATTGACACTGCAACATTCATGAATATAAAGCTCGCAATTTTATGAGCTGAAGTAACAGCAGGGTACACTGGTGTAAGTGTACGTGATTGTAAGACGTTCGCTCCCCAAACGCGGGTTCGCTCCTCCAAAGGCGCTTTCGCGTTCCCACACGCGCCTTTGCGTCCCCACACGCGCGTTCGCTCCCCCAAACGCTCGTTCGCTCCCCCACACGCGCCTTCGCGTCCCCACACGCGCGTTCGCTCGCCAAACGCGCTTTCGCTCCCCCAAACGCGTGTTCGCGTCCCCCCACGTGTGTTCGCTCCCCTACACGCGCCTTCGCGTCCCCACACGCGCGTTCGCGGCCCCACACGCGCGTTCGCTCCCCAAACGCGCGTTCGCTCTCCCAAACGCGCGTTCGCTGCCCCAAACGCGCGTTCGCTCCCCAAACGCGCGTTTGCTCCCCAAACGCGCGTGCGCTCCCCAAACGCGCGTTCGCTCCCCCACACGCGCCTTCGCGTCCCCACACGCGCGTTCGCGGCCCCACACTCGCGTTCGCTCCCCAAACGGGCGTTCGCTGCCCTAAACGCGCCATTGCGTCCCCACACGCGCGTTCGCGGCCCCACGCGCGTTCGCTCCCCAAACACGCGTTCACTCCCCCAAACGTGCCTTCGCGTCCCCAGACTATTATAATAATTCTTTCTCAACCTACAACAGAACTCGACCTAGGTAGAATATCTGGTGACGAAAATACGCCAACGTTGAGGCTCGAACCCTAGGACTCCCGGTCAGAAACTCTGCGGAGTCCATAATTGTTCCTCTGAGCCATCTCAGCGTAAAAAATCAGAATCCCCTCCGAAACCTGTATGGTTATACTGAAATACCGGTATTTTGTCATGAAAAGGTAAAGTTATTTCTATACCGGTATAAATACCTTTACCGCTATTATTTCGGTATTCAGTCCCTGGTATAGAATGCAATGTCTAAACCTTTACTTTCCTTTTTCTCAAAACTTACGTATAGTATTATAGCATGTGTTTGCCCCGAGGTCTTCATTTAAACTTTTAAAAGTTCCCTCAATCTTTCAAATGACCACTACTTTAAATAGTCTAGGAGCTTCCAAACCGGAAACAAAGATTTTAGTTTAAAGATTTAATAAAAAATCTATGTTAATATCTAAACATAGATTTTTGTTAATTAAGACGTTTCTGTAGGTTTTTTTTCTTCAGTTTTTCATAAAATATTTCTCACAGCGCAGAACGGGTCCTTTCTCGTACGCGGAATATCGATTAATTTACTAAGACCCTTAAATGAGAACTACTAAACGTTTTTTTATTTAGTAGACATACATGTAGTGCAGCCGATGGAAAGTCTGAAAATAAAAAGTAATTTATTAATATATTCAAATTAAAAACAATTAATGAAGTTTAGATTTGAACATTTGTCTGTGACAAAATTGGAAGGTAAGCTGATACAAGGAACTTGAATTTTCTCTTTTATGGTGTATTGGAAGTCTTGGTTTCTAGGGTTGGGTAGAAATGAAAATATCAAGATAACAATCTTTAGGTGTAATATTTATGACGAAAAAACGAGAAATTTTCGTTAAATTATCCTAATTCCTAGAAAAATAATCTAATCAATCTGAAGTAGTTTGCTGTAGATCACGGTTGTCAAACTCGTTTCAATTCAAGTGAGAAGGTAAGTTGCTTCCCGACTGTTTACTTTCTCGCCCTTACGAATGTAAGAAAGAAAGTATTGTGAGAGTGCGCTGGAAAACGGCGAATTTTCGGCAGAAAAACAATAATATGGTTGAACAAAGACGCCAAAAAAATTGCAATTTTGCAATTTTCGAAAAATCAGGGATTTCAGTGAACATGAAACCTGCACCATTCTCTTAAGCATCCTTTACGCTGAGGACAAGGTTTAATAAAAAAAAATTGGAGCCAATCTAGAGAAAATGTTGAAAATGGTTTTGAGGGTTCGTGTAAAGTAAGTTCAACATAAAAATATCCGGTTGAAACTCTCAAAACCTCGAGTTCGTTTAGATCGATCGGGGGATATAAATTTTGGGGGAAATCGGCTGAAAAATTTAGGCGGTAGCGTTGACCACGGACGGACGGATGGTCGGGCAGACGTGCTGTCAAACAATTAAACGGTTTCAAGGACCCACAAAACATGGATTCTGGCTACACCATCTGTTAGAGATTTGCCCACTTTTCATTACCGGGTCCCGACAATAAGAGTTTTTTCTGCCAAAATTCGCGGTTTTCCAGGCACGATTACATAACTTTCTCTTCTTAAGAGTGAGAACGTAAATATTCATTCTGTGTGAAGCCACTAACTGTTCTGTTTTTAGGAATGTAAGAGAATTGTAATTTCTGGAGCCTCGAGGGGGACTGCGTATTGATTAGTGGTTCACAAACTTGACTAAAATTTGTATTTCGACCCACGTTGTCTGGAAGGTTGAAGACATCTGTTCACAATTATTTTCGTGCTTAGGTTTTTCAAACCTAGGTGGAAGACGAATGGAATAATGCAAATTCATTGATGATACAAAGGCAAAATATCCCTACTTTCGGTATTTGTACCCAAACATTGATTGTTTAATGTACTCAAGAACAACAAAAACTACTTATTACCAATCACAGCACGTTCAGCATCAATATATCAGCATTCCATAGATCATCACTCCTTACACACTCATGCAATTATTCATTCACTTCATAGTTACCTTACCACATATCGCAGAGTGCCATGTTTATCAACAGCTGTTCTAGAACACTTACAACCCGTTCGCACACACTCATTCGTGTGTACAATGTTTTATCTTTGAACCAAGTCACAACGAAAGCACCCTGTACCATTTCTAATATAGTGCTTCAATTTACTCTCTTCCTCATGGTCCATTTAGCCACGCACGTGGAAGCACTTCTACGCAGTACGTACACTGCTACTTAATCGCCCAAATTTTGTGTTTTTAATTCATATCTATTTTGTGTGCACAAAAAAAACATTTTTATTATAATTAACAATAATGTTTTAGTCCAAAAGTTATTTACGTACTCTTTTAGCCTAAATGCTTCCACAGATTATTGCTCCAGTTCGTATCACCACAGGTTCAGTAGCTCAAAGGCAACAGATGACGCCAAGATAAAACGCTAAACAAGAGTAATCCTTCAATCTCCTGATACAGAAACGCGCTCAGTGAAACCGTAATACGCCCACTGTAAAACGAGTAAAACCGATGTACACTGTTACACAATCCCGCTGAGCGGTAACTGTTCGAACTTCCGTGGTGCACCACGTTCAGCGCGTGGCGCGTTTAGCCGTCCCGGCGCAGCGGGGGCTGCCTCGCCCCGCATGACAGCTCCGCACCACACGCGGTGCCCTCCCCACCGCGCCTCACCGCGCCTCACCGCGCCTCACCTCGCCTCACCTCGCCTCACCGCGCCTCACCGCGCCTCACCGCGCCCCGCCGCGCCGCGCCCGCCCCGTCGCGCTCGCCCCGCCGCGCCACGCAGCACGTCGCCTGCGCCAACTCACCCACTTCTCCGCCCTGCCTCACCCTACGCTCACCTCGGCCCGCCTCGCTCTGAGCTCCCCGCCCCGCTCTGCCCTTCCCTTCCTCGCCTCACGTAGCATCGACGTCCCCACGTCCCCCCTCGTATCGCCCGGCCCTGAGCTTCCACGCTCCGTCCCAACTCCCCGCCGCTCCCTGTCCGTTCCCGACACATTCTGTAACGTCCCATCCCGCCATCACCACACTTCACTTCACCCCTTCAGCTGCGCGCTCGGCCCGTTCCGCGCCAGTTGTAAGCACCCACACCATGGCCGGTGCCGCACATTTCAATCGACTACGAGGACTCCGTGATTCGAGTGACACATATCATGTCTCGTCCCTACTTTTGGAGTGCGAATTTCTACGCAATTTAAAAAAGAAAATTCCGGATTCCCAAAGGAAGGTAATGCAAATAAACTCTCTGACTGATTATTTTACTGATGATTTACTGATTATTCTGACTGATTAATGTTTCTGAGCGTGCCAACTACTACGGCAATTATTCCCCTAAGAGTAGTCAATGTTGTATCCTGGGACGGCGATTCTTCCTTCATTGGAACGTGAAATCCAAAGCCGAATCACACGTAAGCTGGCGGTTTCATGATGAACCAAATTTGGTATCCTCTTTAGATTGTTTCTATAATATGTACTTGTTCGTATCGAACATCGTTCATTATGTAATCTGAAGAATCGCTAATAAATATTAAATTTAATTTTTTCATTTAAGAACGCTTACATATTTAGTCGATAATATCGTTATCTTTGGAAGCAACGCGGAAGTTAAATGAGAAACTTCTTCAATCGTTTTTATGAATAAACAATGGTTTTTCAAAAAAATATTGCTTGGCCTGTTTGACATGTGCATCTGGTTCTGATCACTTTGCGTTCAGTATAATGTCTCTGGCGGTATACTTTCCCGGACAGATTCACTTCAATATAGGGTTAATCGCGTCCTCGGCGAGGGCCCTGTGAGCACAGCTTTTTTCTTCATCCTCCGCAGGAGTAAAGGCATCCCGTTGGGCTGGTGGGCGAATACGCCGGATTGCGAACCCGTAGCCTGTGTGGGGCCACCCCGCCAGCTGAAGATTTACCAGGTTGATGCCAGTGTTGGTAACGCTACCCACTGCATCGGTACAAAGCCCCTCCTCAATATCCATGAGTAACGGGCTCTGCCGCGACCAATCCAACAGTCCACCTGGGAAGTCCGGCTGTTTCATCTGGGGAACACGGAGCTGCTCACTGCAGTCGATGCGAACACCTCCGGGAATCTGGGTACCCGGGGGAGATTCCTACGACCCCCCCCCGGTCTTCTGTGTACATGCTACTACACGCCGCAGCCTCACTTCCGCCCACAGGATAAGGCTGCGTTCAGGTCACCGTGCATTCAGGCCAACGCGCGTTCAGGACAGCATGCCTTCAGGTCAACGTACCTTCAGGTGAGCGTACCTTCAGGCCAGCGTGCCTTCAGGCCAGCGAGAGTTCAGGCCAGCGTGAGTTCAGGCCAGCGTGGGTTTAGGCCAGCGTGAGTTCAGGCCAGCGCGAGTTCAGAACAGCGTGCACTTCAGGCCAGCATGAGCGCAGGCAAGCATGAGTTCAGGACAGCGTGCCTTCAGGCGAGCGTGCCTTCAGGCCAGCGTGCGTTCAGATCGCCGTGCACCGCTTTTCGAGCGTAAGTCCACTTGCTCGCACGACCGCGTCTGTTTGAACCCGCGGGTGACGTCCCCTAGGGGAAATTTATTACCATATAATGAAATCGCCGCGTCGCGCCGCGCCGCGTTGACCTTGTTATGCGAGCGAACGAGCGGACGGAACGTTACATGCGCGCGTCAGACCGACTTCCCGGTGGTGGCGGCGCAGATGGCGTCGTTACAGGCCGCTGCAGCATCTGTTGCATCTGCTCTGGATGACTTTTCCGAGACGAGATTCGTTACACGATCCTCGGTTCACCGTGGATTATTACAGAAATGGGAATTTTTCCGTTTTCGAAAAAAGAATAAAAAGCCTCTCCTAGCTGGATCTATAGGGGACGTTCGTTTAGAATAGTCCGTTCAGTAAATATTTTCGCTACCCAAATTGTTCGTTAACTGATCATTAGTATACCATTGATAAATCTGGGATATATGGCAGTTTCATTTCATAGAGAAAGTTTGAGAAATTTTAGCCATCTATTCTGCAGAGAATGATTGGTTAAAAAATAATCCAGTCAAGACGATACTAGCTACACGAATTGATTGTTTAGGAATCCACTGATTTACTGTAGATTGCGATGAAGTCGAAAAATAAATTTGGAAAAACAAGTCCTCTAAAGAGATTCTATAAATACAGGTTTCGTTTCTCATTGTGGTTGTCCTGTGAGGTATTCGTAATTCGAACATTAAAGATTTTGGCGAATATTTTCATTGACCTTCTTGCTCGTGGTTTAAACTGAATCGATTGCCCACTGTTCTGCCTCTGCTAGACCATCATCAGGCCCATCGTTAACGTTGAAGTTCGTCTTTGTATTAAGCATTATGCCTGTGGACGTCATATTGCAGCGGCCATTGTTCGTGTTAATAATGTTGCCACCTCCTAACATCACGTTCTACAAGCACTCAGGACTAGACCGCGTTGTAAGGCCAAATTGAGAGCGAAGATGAAAGCGTTCGTTCAGAGGGGCATCAGACTAAGCTGTAGTTGCAAACCGATGTAGAATTTGATGCGATTATTTTACATATGATTTTTTATGAATTGTGATATTGATGTTTATTAAGGCCATAATTCTACATCATTAAAATATTTCATCCAACCAGCCCGAAGAGCGGGCCAGAGGTCACTGAAAACAGGAGTGCAGTAGCGCGTTGAGATCGCCGGGCCCTGGTCCGAGATCCACGGTTTTCTGTTTGTGTCTTATTGCATGGTAAGCTTTCATGCAGACCTATCATGCGTCACATAACATTCCTTCGTTCCTGGTCCGTCCAGGAAGCATGGGATCGTGCGGTTATGGCGCTGCATTCAGGCGATGCCTCTCCCGATGTCGGTGTCCCGTGCAGAGTGCGAACAGGGCCATGCGCGTCAGCTGGGCGACTCCGTGGATGCCCCTTAACTTCTGGCTCGCACAGTGAGACCAGTGGGATTTGCTAGGAAGTGGATGACAAGCAGAGTTCGTGAGCGGAATCTCTCCATTTGATGACGTCGCAAAGGAGGGAGACGATTGCACTGAATGCCGCCTCAAGAACATCGATTCCGTACCTTTTCCCTTTTCCACAGGCAGACTTGGCATATATATTTGCATTTACATTTAGTATAAGAAAGCAAACAAGAATACCAATGTAACGAATTACTAACGCACGCACCACAAACTTGAGTGATTGGAATCCTTAGCTCGCATTGAACTACATGTGTTTTCTACACAGCCATCGTATGCGTGCCTCTACTGCGCATACGCAATGACTCATCGCGTGCCTCGCTCGCACTTTAACAGTCACCAACTTCACAGATATCTCGCGCGAACACTACACTGGATCAGTAGGGGTCCATGGGCGCATCGGTATGAGCTGTGCCAACCGAGTGGGGGGCACATGTAGAATTGGTAGCCCTTAAAAATTGTGAAAACTAGCTCAAATGCCGCATTTTTTTCTGCGTTTCTGAAATGCGGAATTTTGAGCTAGTTTCCTCAGAAAACGGTTGAGTTTTCGACAAACTTTACATTTAAAAATCTCTATCTTCAATTTTAAGTTGTGGGAAGACACTGAAAAAATTCAAACTTTTGAAATGTTCAAAAATTCAGAATTAACTGTGAAAGTCGGACCTATGCCACCCTAATATACATATTTTACTCTATTCTTACAACAAATTTTAAAAAATTGGAGCCTTTTTGAGAAAATTTTGAAAATGTCCGGGGGGCTTCGTGTAAAGTACCCCAAAATTTTTAAGAATGTTTTAAAAAACGCGGCGTCTCGAGTGGAACCAGATCGACCGGAGAATATTGATTTTGGAAGAAATCGTACTTATAGTTTAGGGGCTAGTGTTCAAATACTGACAGACGGGCAGACAGACAGACCGACAGACGGGCAGACCGACAGACCGACATACGGACAGACGGACGGACGTTTTGAAAATAACCAATTTTTCGATATCAGGAGACCCCAAAACGTGTATTTTCGTTGAAATCTCGAAACAGATTTTCCGCAGCATTACATCACTTTCCCTATACTACGTATATACTCCCTATATACGTACGCATACGGGAAAGTAAAACTACTAACATTCAATAAATATGCCGCTAACAGAAACACAAATAATAACATATAGCGAACGTGTAGACAGGTATAGTAAATGTTTCATTGGTTCTTCTCAAGGTATATTTAATACATACTAAATTGTATAATGTAAACTTTTTCGGAAAGACGAATAAAAATGGGACGTTTGAGAGAAAAAGTAAGAACCCTATGACACTTTTTTTCAAAAAACGAGCTGACTCGGGAAAAGTGGGACATGTGACACATTTGCTCAATGCCTTCTTTGGTCTTGAGCGGATCTGGCGAAATTTAACCCCCTGAAAATACAATTTTCTTGTTACATCACGTCGTCTACCTCTACCGACACTTTCAGTTTTTACCAACACACCAATAATTCCTGCTGTTTCAATGGTTTCCATTGTCGCTTCTTGAGGCTGGGCGGCCCTTGCCAGCGGAACCACGGGTAACGTAAAGTACATCATGGATTCGTCCTGTGTCCGAAGCTGCGTGGGGAAAGCATCACGTTCTGAGAGAAAGCCAATGTCGCATTTTGTGGTGGGTCAACTGCCGCAATAGGGGAAATGACTGCTCGCACGGGTTGAATTTTGTGTTGGGTTCCTGTTTTAGGGAAAGTATTCTGGCTTGTTTCCCTAGAAGATTTTTCAGACTGACAATTAACAAATATTCACACTCTGACAATAGTTATCTAGTGAGAAAATTAGGTAGAAAATGTTGGAATTATAAAAGACAAAATAATGAACAAGAAGGAGGGAAAGGTAACAGAAACGAGATTGATAGAAAAATGTAGTGAAGTACATAAATAAATATTTCTTTTTTATGTGAACTGTTATAGATTTGTTGAGACCTTATTTTGCTTCCCGTGAATATCCTTTGAGACCTGATAAACTAGTCGGTGTATATTTTATGGGATTGTAACGCTTGTAAAATCAGTGGCAAGAACGGCCATTCTTCACGCATTCCAACGTGGTCGCTTACTAGATACAGTTCCCCTGCAAGCGCTTGTATCCCGTACTGGATTTTGTGGAATGTTAACAACGTAAGAGCAAGAATATTAATAACCTGTTCGATAAAGAAGTATGCAACCTAAAAAACGACTAGTGACTTTACCAATATGCTCTAATTCTAAATACTATCTCCGTGCGTCGAGATGTTTACTAGTTCCAAAAATATGCAAAACTGAGAATATTTAACTACAACCTATGCTATCTGACTTTTCAGTCAAAGACTTTCCAAAAACTCTTAAGTGGCATGAAATATAATGTAGCGTTTACGTAAGGCCGCGGCGGCATTCCCTTTTTTAATGACAGGAGGCGGCGTAGCGCGATATTTATGGCAATGAGAGTCTACAACGCACTAATGACAGGTTCAAAGTTCGTTTACAGTGAGTTGCGTTCATTGATTTAATGAGTTCCATGAAACACAAGTGCGTGTAGCAATATAATACACCGCACTTCCTTGAACAATTTCAAGATATCAGAACGCTTGAAATGGGCAATTTTTTAACACCACATTACTCGTAATTAGGCACGTTTTGACATGCTGGGCATCCTCGTGGTGAAATACGCATTCGCATTGTTATGTAATTATCTACATCCGGAATGAAATATGTACAAATGAACGATTTTGATGTTAGCTATGAACAAGCTGAACCCTTGCGATTAACCGAACAAAGGAAGAATGTAGAAAAGTTGAAACAGAAAGTATTACATATGACTATTAAGAAAATCGAAACCTCCAAAATGTTATATCATGCCAATCAGTTCTTATTCTCTATGACCAATGAAATGAGAAAATTTTACAAATTCTAGAACAATTCAATAACTATTCACGGTGAACACAGATGTAAACATGTTTAAGAGAATGTAATTGAAATATTTTTATTTACAATGGAGTCCGTTGCATACTTAGGTTGGCAGTAGACTGTAGCAAGAAATCCTATTATTCACCTTCCTTTGAAACGCAATGCATCATATATGATTGTAATCACTGATTTTTTGTAAAGGGACACATGTGTCTAACGATTACTGGACATTTTGTTGTAACATCATCTGCATTTAAAAACACTCAATATTCGAACTGAAAAAAACGCACTATCTTTGCTTTGCTAACTATAACCTAAGTTCACACAAGCTTACTTACCCTAGACCCAAGACCTTTTTATAGATCTTGACGTAATCAAACGGCTAATGAACAAATGACTGCAGATTCATTCAATTGATTTTCCAGATATCATTAAATTTACTGTTTATGCTATAAAGCCGGTTAATAATTGCAACGAAAAATCATCTGAGATCTTTTACATTTTATTTCAAGCAAAAACCACATTTCTAAGTAGAAAGCTCAATATAATTCTAAACGAAAAATCATAGTGCTTTAAATACATATATAGATTTATGTATATATTTATTTAAACACATGTATTTAAATATCGTACATACTAATTATGAGCATCCATATCCGCTAAGATACGAGATATCCTATACGAAACGAATACTACTCGTACGATACTACTCGTACATTTGCAGCGTGATTTGTTAATAATAATTACACTGATAAACAAGCTATAGATATCTGGCATAGTGTGTACTTTTTCCAATGTAGTTTTTCATGTTGATTTCAAATCTGAAAACCGTTTTGTTTCGTCACGTCAGGTTTTTAAGATATCGACAAAATTAATTTTCATGGAATACCATTCATACATTTTTTTGTCCCCATATTTTTGTATGTTTTCACCCAACGCCACACAATATTTTCGTCGTCTGTGGAAAATATTTATATTTAAGGTAATACTTTAAAGCATTTTAGATGTGGCATTACTAATCTTTCATTTGTTTCTTTTTATTTTCATTATTCTGTTACTCGCGCTTCTATTCGTAGCAGTTGTACTAGCAAGCTGGACTACATCCAACGCACGCATTATTTAGTGTCGTACGTCTTCTGTTTTTACTTTTTTGTGCAATACCAAAGAGAAACGCATAAACACTTGGTAACACAACATTTGAAATATTACTCATCACAAGTATAATTGTGTATCTATG
>JAHLJT010003625.1:0-69225 GCA_031308135.1 Acheta domesticus | reverse complement strand
CCATAAATTGAAAAAATGTCATTACTCTTACACTATCGCTACTGCTAAAGTGGTATAGAGAAAGTATCGTAATCCTGGAGGAAAATGGGACTTTTCAACCAGAAAAACATTTAATGCTGTACCCTGGTAAAGAAGAAGAGGATAAATCCAGAGTGTTGCTAAATCTAGAAAAAAATATCTAACACATGTCGCCAGAATCCATGTTTTGTGGATACTTGATACCCAAAACTTGATGATGTAAAACGCCTTTCTGCCCATCTGTACACAACGCTTGTACCCTAAACGGATCAGGCGATTTTCTCCCAAACTGATATTCCCCATTCTAGCTGGATGTTGTGGCGGTCCGTTGAATTTGTATCCGATATTCAATGGTGGTATGTACTTTATATAGAACCTGAGCCTGGCACCTGGAACATTTTTAAAAATTTTCAAAAAATGGCAACAAAATTGTTGATTAAATTTGACTTCAGCTAGCGTAAAGGTCGCTTAAGAGAATGATGCAGATCAAATTTTCGATAAATTTCTTGATTTTTAAAAAATTGGAGAATTCAATTTTTTTTTCAGTGTCTTTCTACAAGTAGAATTATGAACATAAGTGTTTTTCTTAGTGAAATCTGTTAAACAGATCTTCAAGCAAGTCATGTTTAGTTTTTTGAAAAAAATGAATAGTTTTTCAGTAATTTTGCATTTGACCGGGCAATATAAATTTTAAATACTTGCTTTCTCAGAAAATGGCGCGAAACGTTTATTTTTATTCTTCTTTTTATGTACGAAAAGCACTGGAAACCATGATAAAGTGATAAAAACTTACTTAAAGTAAAGAAGTGTGTTTGTTAGTTCTAAGTTAAATTATTACCTTCCTTAAAGTATATTATTTCTTTCATCAGGATATATTTACATCACTACAATAACCACGACCGCCAACAATAAGATTATTTACGAGAATTAAAAATCACTATAATGAACAGATTTCATTTTTAAACAAATCTTATCATTGTAGTGGTATGAAGAATTCTTCAATTTTTTAATATCAGCATTTCAACGAAAATTCGACCTGCATCATTTTCTTGAAACGAATTTATACGTCTAGCCAAAGTCAAAACTTAATACAAAATTTCGTGCTTTTTTTTGAAATTTTAAAAAATGTCTAATGAGCTTGATATAAACAACCCCCCCAAAAGTCTTCAATATTGAAGCTTGAGATTTATATTCTAATCCAATCTTTCCTACAATATTAGATTTTAAAATAAATTTAATTCACAATTAAGTTTCAGTTTCGAATAGTTTCTGAATTTTTTCAACACAATTTTCTATTGTCAACGACATCCTAATATGCAAAATACTGCATTAGTGAAATTTTGAAGAGCCGTCTCCTAGCCGAAGTGGTAGATCGTTTGCTTGTGGTAGAGCCTGAGAGCTCTAGTTCAAATTCTGACTGGGGTACGTTTTTTCATTCCCTGTAACACGTTTGTACGTATGGAGCACAAAAATGCAAACTAGCTGTAGAAGTTAGATTTTTATGAAAACTTTTGATTTCAATAATTTAAGGTATGATTTTCTACAGTCTCTCGTTTGTCGTCTCGTTAAGAGGTTTAAGAGAAGGATGAAGTGCTATTAGGGGGAAAATGTAATGTATTAATTGTCCATTACCAATAATGCGATAAATAAGAGATATTTTTTATTAGATTATAAGGGGTAAACAGTTGGAGAATAAATTGAGTGACTGTAGGTAATTTTTTTCTTGAAGGCGATAAATATTACATAGATTTCTAGTTATTTCTTGCTGCAAGTGAATTCTGAACTTTTGAGTGTCGAAACTCGTCAGGGAATTTTAGTTATCACCTCTCCTCATCTCACCTTGCCCGTAGGGCAGGTAAAGATAACGCCTCAGCTCAGTGAGTCTGAGAGCCAAGCGACTGCCAGCGAGAATTAAAATATAACGCTGAACTGAAATATTTATAAGTAGACTGTATTATTCTATAGAGTCACGTAAATTGAACTGCATTCTTATTGTCACATAAGAGTAATTTATTTAATATTTTAAATTTCACAAATGCAAAAGTTCAATAAATTTTCAGATACAATTCGTCCATAAATAAACCCGTTACAAAGAAAGAATACGTCTTAGGGTAACGACTTAGATGAGAGACTTGTGAACGGAGGAACGCGCGATCGAATCTGGCAAAACCTCGCCAGTTTTTTTTGTTGATGAGGACTCAAAAACAATTCCAAATAACAACGTCGATAATCTTCTAAACATTCCCTTCTTTTGCGAGAAGAAACCATTTTATCATACTTGCAACACAAAACTTGGAAAGATTTTTGTATGAACGTTAATCAACTACTCGTTCACAAGATCATTCACTTCCCCTTATTTTACCTTTCATAGGCCTTTTTGGGGGGTTATACCACTACGATCGTTTACTTTCCGATTCCTTGTTATTAATGATTTTTACTTTCCATTATACGTACGCACACACGGAGTGATATACGTAGTATAGGAAAAATATGTAATGCTGCGCGAAAAAATGGCGAGTTTTTGGCAGAAAAAAATTCATTCCCGGGCCGTGAGAACGAAAAAGTGGATAAAAACCAGTTGCTAAATTAAGAGTCGTCCGTCTGTCTGTCCGTCCGTCCGTCCGTCCGTCCGTCCGTCCGTCCGTCCGTCTGTCCGTCTGTGAACACTGCTAGCGCCCAAACCATACATACGATTTCTTCTAAAATGGATATTCCCCGGTCGATCTAATTCTAGTCAAAGCTTTGAGATTTTGAAACGATTCTTCAAAATTTGAAGCTACTTTATATGAAGCCCCCCGGGGATTTTCAAAATTTTCTCAAAACGGCTCCAATTTTTTTCCTTAAATTTCTTGTATGAATAGAAATACACTTAATTAGAGAAAATACACTTATTAAGGTGGCATAGGTCCGATTTTCACGGATAACTCTGAATTTTCGAATATTGCACAAGTTTGAATTTTATTCGGCGTCTTCCTCCAAATACAAAATTGAGATAGACATTTTTCATTCAAATAAATGTGTTCTTCATAGCGAGTTCTTCCTTAAGGGTCATGTACACTTTTTTGAAAAATTTAGTAGTTTTCGCGCAATATTGCGTGCAATATGTGCAATTTTAAAAGAAATTTAAAAAAAACATGATTTTCTCAAAAAACGGCTCCAACTTTTTTCTTTAAACTTTTTGTAGGGATTGAGCTAAATGTACCCAATAAGATGACATAAACTCCATATCGCTCTATTTTATTGTTTTTTTTTAAAAATTGCAAAAATGTAATTTTTGACTTGTTTCTCAGGTCGTTAATATTTACATTAGTGGCGATTTGTTTATATCATTATATTTACAAGTTTAAGTGCTTTAAATGATGTCAAGTAAAGTTTATCGAAAACAAACCGTTTTCTGTAAAAAGTAGCTTAAAATTCCGCTTTTCCACAAACGCTCAAACGCTTTTCTCTCACATATGGCTGCAATTTTTTTCTTGAAACGTTGTAACGGATAGTGCTAGTTACACTCTTTAATATGAAGTAAAGTTTATTTTGAGTTATTTATTTGTTTTTTCAAAATTATATAAATGTTTTTTTTAAGATCTCTCACATCTTTACTATGCACATTACCAGCAATTTGTAAAGATTATTATATTTATGAGTGCTTCAAGTGCTTCAAATAACTTCAAAGGAAGTATTACATAATAGTTATTAAGTACTCTTTGTGAAGTACTAATTTCATCTAGAAAACTCCATCTTCCACCTTGTAGGTACACGCCGAAAGAATTCAGTCTTTGATAATTTTCGAAAATTGAGAGATAACCATGGAAATAGATCTATGCCATTTTCATCAGGTTATTTCACTGTATTCTTAGAAGAATTACAAAGAAAAACTGTGGAGCCATTTTTGAGGAAAACTTGAAATGTCCGGAAGTTTTTTAATGAAGCACCCGAAATTTAAATAATTTTTTTAAAAATTGTAGGTTCTCGATTTTGGTCAGATCGATCAAGGAATGTTCATTTTGGCAAAAATCATACGCAACCTACGAATGGTTTAGGTGCTAGTGTTGTTCATTGACAGACAGACAAGACACGCGGACAGACGGTCGGACATTTGAAAAAACAACTCTTTTTTTTATAAAAGAAGACCCATGACCGTGCATTTCCGTGAAATTTCAAAACCTAATTTCCATAGCTTTATATAACTTTCTATAGACAAGCATACAAGTAATATATCTTGTACTACGTATATCATTCCGTATATACGTATTTTACAAGATAGTAAAATAAATTAATGCTCTGTTCACTGACAACAAAGTAGGTTACAGGCAAGGTTTTTTGCTTTACACAAGACATCTTCAACTTCGTCCGACGATAATTGCAAGTTCAAACTCACAATTGTGAAATTGTTTCTGTAATTAGTTCTTCGCGTTTTTACTAGTTTAGAATGCCTCGTAATATCAACATCTCCAAAAATGCGTTTCAATTTGCCAGTCTCTTTGAACACCAAATACTGCCAAATGTCTGCCCCTCAGGATGCAGTTGCAGTGTTATATTGTACTGTTACTGTAATATGATATAATATAATGAAATATACACAAATATATCAGCATATACGCCAATATACACATCACTCAATGTTACATAATTGACGATTAATGAAAGTGATTGTAGTACTCTGTTCAAAATACATCGGGTCTGTGAAGACTTCTTGTAGATGAAATTTCGGAATGTTTTACTTTTTGTAGCGCAATATTCAGCTACATTTAGTTTATTAAACCCAAAAATATCTAAACAATCACTTCCAATTCAATCAAACTCTATAATTTCATTGCCAATAATACTGACCAGACATATTTTCAATAAATTATAAGGTGTTTGAATAAGTTATCGCTGTTTTTTTGTGTGAAAAATAAAGCTTTATTTTATAGTATAAAGCTTATAGTATAGCACGTCTTATAGGCCAATATCTTTGCTGCCCATCATTTCAAAGTCTTTGAGAAGTTGCTGTTAAAAAAGGTTAAAACCAATAATTGAAAGAAAAAAATTGATCCCAAACCATCAGTTCGGATTCAGACAGAAACACTTTACAATAGACCAAGTCCATAGAATCATCAATACAATAGAGGAAACATTAGAAGAAAAACTGGTCTGTTCAGCTATCTTCCTTAATGTAGCCCAGGCGTTTGATAAGGTCTGGCATCAGGGGTTGATTTTTAAACTAAATAAGCAATTACCCACACAGTATGTAACACTGTTAAAATCCTACATATCTGAGAGACCCTTTTGGGTCAGAGTAGAATAAGAATACTCAGAGCTAAAAGAGATAAGAGCAGGAGTGCCACAAGGAAGTATTTTGGGGCCCGTTCTCTACTCATTGTATACCAGTAATATCCCAAAAAACGAAAACGTAATTGTGGCGACCTTTGCTGATGACACAGCCCTGATGGTTACGCACCCAGACGTGCAGGAGACTATAGGCATATTACAAAATGCTTGTAATCAAATACACTCTTGGACAAAAATTTGGAAGATCAAATCAAATGAGTCAAAATCAGTGCACATAACTTTTACAAACAAGAGAATTGTAAGCACCCCTTCTCTCATGTTAAATGGCCTTAAAGTACCTTACGCAAACACTTCTAAATACTTAGGCATGACATTAGATACTAAACTGCAATGGAAGGAACACGTGAAAAAGAAAGGAATGAATTAAATCTTAAAATAGACAATTGTACTGGCTTTTGGGACGTGCTTCTCAACTGTCCATACACAACAAAATCTTAATCTACAACCAAATCTTGAAACCGATTTGGCTCTATGGTGTCCAATTCTGGGGATGCATCAAGGACAGCAATATGAAATCAGTACAAACCTTCCAAAACAAAGTACTGCGAAACATTGTAAATGCCCCGTGGTACATTAGAAATAGGGATCTACATCGTGATCTTGGAGTTTCCTATGTGTCAAGTGAAATTAGAAGATTCGCTGCCAAACATGAAATGAGACTGCATGAACATGTTAACTTAGAAGCCATTCAACTGTTGGATAACCATAACCAGCGGAGGAGACTAAAGAGGACCAAGCCCGTTGAATTAAGTTAATATTGACAATAAATTTATTTTTATATTGTAAATTAAATACATACTACACTATTGAGTGAACATGTAAATAATATTTTAACTTAGATTTAAGAATATATGTAAATTGATGGTTGGTCATTTGTGACCAGTTTCAATCTTTGACGCTCTGGCGTAATAAAGAAAATAATTATAGTATGTGGTATACAATATACCACTCAAAGGATAGCCCATCACTAGCTACTACTTTTGCCCAATTTTCTGACAACAGAAGAATTCCGCATTGCAAAAACGATGTCTTTTGGAACTATCCAAGAATCAACACGTTTTTTGGAACCTTCATACGAATGGAAGAGCTGCTGCGCTAGACCATGTGCCATTGAACAGAATAGGTGATAATCTGAAGGGGCGATGTCTGGTGAATACAGCGAGTGGGGCAGGGCTTCCCATTAAATGTTTTCAAGTAGGTTTTCACCGGTGTCGCACCATGTAGCCGAGAGTTGTCGTGTAACAAAGTCACCTTGTGTTATCTCTGCTCGTAAAGTGGTCGTTTTTTTCTTTAGAGGTCGGCTCAAGCGCATCAAGTGCAGTCGATAGAGATATTCCGTGATAGTTTCGTTTGGTTTGAGAAACTCGTAATAAATTGCACCCAGCTGATCCCCCTCAAATGCAGAGGAGAAGCTTCAAATCGTGGATATTTGGCTTTGCGCAAGATGTCGATGCGTGGCCGTCTTACCCCGCGATCTTTTACCCTTAGGTTTATTGTACTGTATCCACTTTTCATCGCCAGTCACGATACGATGCAAAAAACCTTTTCTTCTCTGCTGTTGAAGCAGCATTTCACACGTGAGGTAGCGCCGTTCGATGTCTCTCGACTTCGGCCCCCAATGCCCTTGTTTCTGGATCATTCCTAATGCTTTCAAACAGGTTTGCGATGTCAGCTAGCGTTTGACATGCGTCTTCATTAAGTAATGCCTCCAACTCTTTGTCTTTAAAGTTTTCGGTGCGCCAGTATGTTCTTTATCTCAAAGATCAAAAGCGTTATTTTTGAAGCGTCGAAACCAATCTCTGCATGTCGCATGTTCACGGTAAATCTCAACATGAATTCTGTGTGCTTCAGCTTCAACTCGACATGTATAGCACTCAGAAACAAAACTTTGTTTACTCTGTGGCGAATAAAGGCACACTGACGTTCAAGCTTACCGGCAGTACTGCCATGCGTTCGCGTCGTTAAAATCGTTAAAAGTTATAATAAATCGTGGAATTGATCTCAACCTCTCCCGAAAAATCATGAAAGCTGAAAATTGCTAACTTTAATATTATCCCCTTAATATTAGTATATTATGTGAGTTACAATTATAACACTCACAGATAGTACGAGGAAGTTTGTACTATATCTAAGCACCACTGATTTTTTAACAGATGATTTTTTAAAAAATACACAGTAACATTAATAGAGTAAAATGAATAAGTTACGCTTATCATTAACATTAAAAGGTTACATCGTGCATGGCAAAAAGAGTGACCGAATTCTTATTTCAAACTCACAAGGATCAAGAACCCCATAAATCCTGGTCGTCATGTGTGGCTCAAGGCGCGAGGAAGTAATTTTCATTTATCTTCGGATCGTGCACTGCCCCTTCTTACAAGGACATCTAATCGCGTTTGCCTACTCCGCACTTGCAAGAAAAGAACAGACCTTACCCTATAGAATGCTCTCGTGTACTGCAATAATTCAAGCGGTATTCGGAGAAGACATCGCGAGAGATGAGGGTGATTTTTAAAATGCCTTCTATGAACTGATTTTTTATTGTCCATGCAACATTCTCTTTATCAGTTATTTCATTTCATAATTAGTCAGACTTTACTATATTTTTACTCAATTTATAATAAATAAAAATTATTTTACTGATTGGCACGAGCTCCAATGACATGTTGAAGCGTCTTTAAACCCTAATCATAATCATCATATGATTTAAAATCAATCTATGTATTTGTCATATCTTTTCTGGCAATTTTGCCAATAATGTTGCACTACGCAATTGTTAAGGTGATTAAGCACAATTCACGTTTCGTTTATTTTAAGAAACTATGAAGTTGAATTTTGTGTAAATAGTAAATAAAATAGATCAATTGTTCGGATTTGGAGTCTTGCGAGTTCATGAAAACACTGATGTTGTAGGTGTCTATCTAAAATCAAAAGAATCATGATGTTTGATGCACATTATTGTATTGGGATTCCTCTTCTAGGCAGAAAATATTCCTCATGCGTATACCTTACAAAGGCAAAAATTATTTCACAAAACAATAGAAAACAAGGACCGTGTGATTCCTGTGAATAAAACGGTGCCTTACTTGAATATCGATAACTGTGGTAAAGTGAGTTTCCTGGAGTTTCTTTGGATTGTGATGGAGCTCCTCCAATCGAACATAATACTCCAGACACTGTTTATGGAGGTCACACTAAAACAATATAAGTTGTGAAAATAGTACCTTTGAGAACACCTGTGTTCCATTTAAACATTTTAACTGGAAAATTGTAACGGCATGGAAATTTCTTAGCTACAAACTCAGTATCTTTCAAGTTTATTCAAACACGTTTTTGTTACTTTCTTAATAGCTCATTTTAAGAAAATTACATCGAATCGTAACATTTTAAGACTTTATTTTTTCTTCTAATTTAATTTATTCTTCTTGTAACAGGTGGTTATTCAAAAATAGTTAATAAAATATTTAACTTGAGTGAAGATTTCCACAAATAAAAAATTAACATTTGCTATGTATATTCGCATTTGCCATTTATGTATAAAGAATTCGATAAAAATGCCATTGCTCTTGCCCCATGACCGGCTGGCGCGTGGGTCGTCAGCGTCCGTTTCGTCTGCGTTAACTTACCTTCTCCCCTCCCCGATAGCGAAGCAGCGACGCTAACGTCAATCACCTCAAAAATTGCTCCGCCCCTTTGAGATAACGAGGAGAAAAATCTTCAAGGGGAGGAAGGGGGAAGTGTCTGAATCTTGGCGCAAAAGCCAATGATAAGAGCCGCTTTGCCTAGGCTCCGGATTGGTCAAGTGCCCAGACGTGGTTGTCCAAGCTGTGGAAAGGCCAGATTTGGCCGCATAGGATATCGCCCAGAATTTGTGTCATCGACTGTACATTGATTCCGTTCAAGACACTAAACCTCTGCGATTTAGCTGTACCCACGGTGTACGGAAAAGATTTCTTACGGATTTAAAATAAAATTAAATAAAATATTTTTTTCATTTTTAGAAATGATATTTATATTTGTACTTCCGCAAACCACTTTAAAAAATCTGAAAAATCAAACTTCTCATAGTTTTATATAGATGAATTATCCTCAAAACCTACTTGAAAAATATTGAAACTATTTTTTCGAAAGTGGAATAATTTTTTCAAAATCCAACTTCGTAATTATTTTTCATAAAGTATTGTGCAGATCTCTTTACAAGAGGGACATTTTTTTAAAAATATTTTGAAACAATTCTAAGTATATAGGCATTTTAAAAATCAAATGCGGAAAACTTCCTTTTGCACGCAGAGGGTGAGGAGTAAAGAATGAAAATTAGTAGAAAAAGGAAGAGAATCATTGTTGTTATGCTGTGTAAAGACATTTAAATTTTGAAGGATATTTTGGCTTGGCATAGTGTCTTGGTTATTCGGCGGTGTGCACCATTCCGGTGGACACATATGAGGTTGGGTTTAATTTTCCAAAAAACGGTGAGAGCAAAAAATCTTTGTTGGTGTAATTTATTACAACAATATTTCATTGTTATTCTTGAAGAAAGACAATGCAATTTGTCGAGTAGATTAGGATTTATTAGAAGATTTGTGCCTCCTTCCGTCGTCTGTTATCCCAAGGTGCGCGCCATTCCGGGGCACACATACTTATTTATTTATTTATTTACGTCAAAAACAGTTAAAAACTGCGTGTGACGAGCTATCGGGAGAAGTGAATTTTGTGCACGTTTTCATAATTCTGTGGTCTCTATCCTAAACCATATTCTAGTCGAATTTTGAATATAGAAAAGAGAGTTTTTTTCGAGTTTTTTTGACAAAATATTTGCTCCTATATAATAAAATATATTTTCAAAGGTAAATTAGCTATAAATTCCTGCCCTGAACCCTCATGTTCTTCATGAAAGAATAATACTTTTTGCCGCGATAATATGAAAAACGATAATTTGAATAACTATATTTCCCACTGAAATTCAGAAGACGTGCACATATAATGAAGTTACATTTATGTCCAGAAGCAAAACAAGAAACTATCTCAGCATTTGCTCAAGGATCAGGGAAACTGGACGAAAATCCTGATCGAGATGGGGGCCATCAACCCAGAAACTGTGGTACAACACTTGTCACAGGCTCTTTAGAATTATACAGTCCATATGATAAATAATTACATTAACTATCATTGTTAAAATTAATGCTACTTTCCTTTTTGATGCTCGGTATAGTCTCGAATTGTATAGAAACAGTTATGCAGCAGAAAAGATTTTATTTGGGACTTAAACTTTTCTATTGAATTTAATCGTTTAATGTCTTCTGGCAAAGTGTTGTAGAGTAATGTACATGAATTGTATGTGAATTTTTTGTAGTGAGCTGTTGATACTGCCACCTGGTGAATATGATTACTACGTCGTGTGTTATACTTATAGACATCGGCGTTTGCTGAAAATATATTCCCGTCCTTAAGTAAGTCATTTTTGACTTACTTACGAGGTTACTTTCGAGGTTACATACGAGGTTGAGTTTAGTTTTCCAAAAAACGATACGAGCAAAAAAATCATTGTTGGTGTAGTTTATTACAACAATATTTAATTGTTATTCTTGGAATAGGACAATGCAATTTGTCGAGTAGTTTAGGGTTTTTAGGACAAGTGTGCCTTCTTCCGTCGTTTTTGTTATCCCGAGGTGCGCGCCATTCCGGGGCACACATACGAGGTTTGATTTGAGAGTCGACCCTAAGACCCCCCCCCCCGTCAGAAACTCTGCGGAGTCTATAATTGGTACCCTGAGCAATCGCTGCGGAAAAAATCACAATGATTTCCCCTCCCTAACCTGTATGATTCTACTGAAATACCGGTATAATACCTTTAAATAGAGGTATTTTACCAGTATAGACGTCGAATAAAGATAAAATACCTCTACAGATATCGGTATTTGACGTCTTATACCGGTATTTTTAAAGGTATTTTGAATAAAGGTATAATGGAGGTAAAGATATTTCTATTCCGGTATAAATACCATTACCGTAACTATTTCGGTGTTCGATCCCTGCTTTTATCAAGGGTTGGGCATTTTTATCTAGATAAGATTTTTATTCCCCAGTGTTGTTAGCGCTTTTGGTATGGTAGATGAAATTGTGATAAAGAGGGTGAAAGGACGACACACACAAACACACCTATGCCCGACGCGGAACTCGAACCCGTGATCCTTCCATCCGAGATCGCCACGGTACTCCTGCCTTAGCGACTGTCGGGACCGGCAATCTTTTGAATTTTTATAAGTACAATGTTTTCCCGCAAAAGTGTGGAAGTTATTGGATATATTTCCTCAGAATATTATGGCGGTACTCAGCGGTAATATACATTTGCCAAATACGAGAGTAATTTCATAAATATAGCATGAAATTTTATATTAACTTACAAGACTATTACTTGACCAAATCTCTTTGTAAAATCTTCTATAGAGTCGCTGCCGTATGCCGAACGTCTGGGAATCGTTACAATTCCATCATATACCCGTTCTCTGTTCATTTTATCAATGGTTCGAGTTACGGCCGCAGAAAGCTATTCAAGAGGAGAAAACGCACAATTTTTTGAAAATTTTTGGATAAAAATTCAGAATCAGGTGGATCAATGTGAGGACTGAAGGGTGCGTTCTGTTACTCTTTTTAACCGTATTCTAGGACTCTTCTTTTACGACTTTAACCGTGTGGGCAAACATTGTCACGGAAAATAAGACTCGAGGTACTGAGGTCGTGTTTTGCGCATTTTTCAGTTGTTTCACGATAATACAGTCGTGACACTTTCTCCATATTGAACTTTGCGTGCAATAATGATTCTATTATGATCGAATGTAAGGATCATTTGTTTGTCCTACTATTCAGCTTGACGGAATTTATTTTTTTGGGGTCAGTCCATTGTAAGTGGCCCAGCTCTGATCGCTGAACCATTTTAAAATAATCCAGATTTTGTACATAAATTCCCTTATGTTTTGGCTGTTCAAAAATCTTTAATTTTTTATTGTACTAGTTTACAAATAGCGGCCATTTTTGTTTTACGCCGTGCGCTATTTTTTCGCGTTGGTAGATATTTACTCTTTTCTAAATGCCTCAGCTCTGGGTTGCTCTAGCTTTCTAGAATGAAAAGCATTGGATTCAGTATACTCTGGCCTGCAAATCAAAATATTATTTATCTACCTTCTACGATTTATTTGGTAAATATTTGCAACCAAATCTGTGGAAAGCGAATGAAGGAATTCAATTTCTCAAAGAAGGAATAGAATCAGTCTTTTTTTTTCTGTTCTTTTACATATAAGAATACAGTTAATTTTTTAAATATTATTGGATATTATTGGTAGATAAGGTACCACTCGAAAATTACATCCTCTTAAAAATTGGATTTTTGAATTTTTTTCAAATTTTAACGCAGTATCTCTGTTGGCTGACCAGCCAAAAGTCTGAAAATTGTACACATGCTACACTGCTGTGATAAGAAACTTCAGTAAAACTGTCAATTTTCAGATTTGACTCGAAATATTTTTACAAATTGTAAACATACCCAAAAAAGGCCTCATTTCTACATTGAAGATACCGTTGTGCCAAATAATTTAGCTACTTTAAACTAAAATCTACACAGGTTTAAAATAATTTTACTTTATTATTAATAAACATAAAAGTGGCCTAATATATAATATTTAATATTACCGATACTTAACATTAAAACAAAACTTACATCTTGACATCAACGTTTCTAATAGGATACAATGGTTTATATTGCGACCTCCGCCTCTTTCGTGCCTCTTTCTCGGTGTGAAAACCGTTCACCGACCGGGCGCTGCGAAGTCCGCATTCAGTGTACGGCGTCGAGGCTTCTCACACCACACAGTGAGTCAGTACATAGATAGATAGATAGATATTGTTTATTTAGCCTTCTCGGCTATTTTACATAAAATACATATTTACATACATTGCTTACATCTATAAGTATACTCTATTAACTATTTACAAAATGAATTTTCTACTTTTATGTGTTTTATAATTTTTCTTTTAAATTCTTTAATTTGTTCACAGTTTTTATTTCTAATGGTAGTTTATTATATAATTCAATTCCTTTGTCAAATAGTCTATTTTTTGCCTGTTCAGTTTACTAAAATTAATTACTAAATGTTGTGCTTGTCTTGTTTCCCTTGCTGTTTTATCTTTCACTCTTTGGATTTTGTTTACCAAATCTCCTGTTATTTGGTTTTTAATTAATTTAAAAATAAAAATTAGTGTCTTATACTGAATTCTCTCTTTTATTGACATAAATTTCAGAGTGTCTAGCATGTCTACCACTGGAGTGTATCTATTGCATTGAATTATTACCCTCATTGCTCTATTTTGTTGTATCTGAAGTTTTTTAATTTCACTTTTTTGGGCTCCAACTAGTATTGTTGCACAGTAATCAAAATGTGGTGCAATTACGGATTTATATATCAAACATCTTGTATAGCCATTTATATATTGCCCAATTCTGTTTAACATATTAATCTTTTTTCCAGTTTTCTTTACTATATATTCTATATAATCTTTAAAATTTAATTTACTATCTATAATTACTCCCAGATATTCATTTTGTATACCCGTTGTATTTCCTTAAATCAGTTGTGAATAATTTTGTTTCTCTTTCTTCTATGTTTCTTCCACTATGTAAAATCATAAATTTAGTCTTTTCTACATTCATTATTAATTTATTTACCCTTAACCATTCTTGTACTGCAATAAATACACTCTGCAGTTTAAATTCAATTTCCGCTTCTGTTTCTCCAATTACATACAATAAAGTGTCGTCAGCAAATAACTGAATTTTACATTCATTTGTAAACAAATTTATTATATACTTAATTAAGTCATTTATGTACATTATAAACAATATTGGTCCCAAAACTGACCCTTGCGGAACACCTAAATCTACGCTAATTTCCTCTGACATAATGTTATTATATTTTACTTTTTGCTTTCTATTTACAAGATACGAAATAAACCACTTTTGAACGTCACCTTTGATTACCGTATTTGTACATTTTCTCAATCAGCATTGACCTGTCAACCGTTTCGAATGCCCTCTTTAGATCCAAGAAGATAATTCCTACTTTCTTTCCTGTATCAATATTAATTTTCCATTCGTCTAAGACTGCTTGAATCGCGGTTTCACAGGATTGTTTTTCTCTGAATCCTGATTGTTCATTTCTTATAATTTTGTTTGTTTCAATAATTCATTTAATTGCTTCTTTACTATTTCTTCTAATATTTTTTCATACGTGGGTAGTTTATTTATTGGCCTAATTCAGCTGCTCTCTTTGTGTTTGTCACTTTTGGAATGGTATTACGGTGGAAGTTTTCCATGATTCAGGAAAGATCCCTTTTTCTAATGAATTATTTATTATTTTCAAAAATACAGCTTCTAATATTTCATAATTTTCTTTTATCATTTTTGTTGTAATACCCTCGTCGGTTCCTTTTTGTTTGTTAGCCCAAAGATAATTTTACGCAATTCTTCCTTTCTTATCAATTTAAATTTATTAAATTCACTGTCACACCATTTTTCATTTTGCTTGTAAATATTCTGATTCCCTGCATCAGCATTTTGTACTACAAATATTAATGCTTCTTACGAAATAGTTATTGAATTTGTTTGCTATATTTTCTTTACTACTTTCATCAAATACAATATCTGTAGTCATTAAATCACAGTTTTTACCTCCAATTAATTTCTTAATTACCTTCCATAATTCTTTACTATTATTTTTGGGTTCTTCAATAGTATTACTATAATATTCTACTTTCTTTTTCTTAATTAGTTAACTACATTATTTTCGTAACTTCTTGTACTCTTCCACTTGTCCGGTTCTCTCGTTATTTTAGCTGTTTTGTATACTTCATCTCTCTTGTTGCACCAACATTTTTTATTTCTTAGCAATACCATTTTCTTTCATTCCATTCTGTATGCACCTTCAGCGTTTTAAATGGTGCCACCTTATCTAAGGTTTTTACGACCTGCTTTTACAAATTCCTCGCTTAACTCGTCTTCATTGTCATGTTTTAATTGTCTAATATTACATTCTAATATTTCTCTAAATTGATCATCTTTAAAATTTCTATAGTCCTCTTTTACGTATTTTAATCCTTCTCTTCGATTTGTTACCTTTATCTTTTACATCCGACTTAACTATTACCAAGCATGGTCGGTACTTTTTTGTGTGTCTTGTACTTCTACATGTATGTTTACTTTGAGAATACTAGCTCAATGATTGTCTGACTATTACTATCCACTCTTGTTGGCTCTTTTACCAACTGGTTTAGTCCCAATGCTTTAAAACTATTTACTAACTTCTTCTTTACGTAACTTTCTCTCAGTACATTTATATTCAAATCCCCTATTATTATGCAATTATTAATTGTTAATATTTCTTCCACTTTGTTTGTAATATAGTCAATAAATTCGCTATCAGATGCATTTGGAGAGTGATAGACAGCAACTACCGATCCTTTGTATTCTTTACACAAAATATCTAACTTAACCATCCAACAATTACTTTCTATATAGTCTACTTTAACATTTCTATTTAATATCTGTTCTCACGAATACTACTACTCCCCCCGTTCTTCGGTTCTGTGAATTACATCTGATACATCTATAGCCTTGTATTATAATTTCCTCATCCTCTATTTCTTCAATTACTCGTGCCTCAGTGAACGCCATTAGGATAGGTTTATTTTGAGATTCATTTATGTATTTACTGATTTGATCGAAGTTTGCCAAAGACTTTGTACATTTAGTGTTAAGAATGCATTTTGTATATTCAATGATTGCTACTCAGAAGTATATCAATTCTTTCCTCTTTCATTATTATCTTAAGTAAGTTGGACAATCTTTGTCTGTTGCTTCATGATCAGTCGAAATGTCCGTTAATTTTAGTCTTCTAAACCTTGTCTTCACAATTCACGCATTTTTTGATTTAAGTTGCATCCTCCACTGTCATGATTACCCGCACCTACTTTGCATTACAATTTCTTTCTTACAATCTTCACTAAAATGGTTAAAACCCCAACACTTGAAACATCTGACAACACTTACAATTCGTATACCGACACCTCTCCCATCCTAAGTTACTTTGCCCTTTTTCCATTAACAATTTGAATCTCTGCATCTGTCTCTAGAATAATATTACTTTTTCGTCTTTTCTATTGCCTTTTTTAGTATTGTATCTTTTTATCACTTTCATGTCGTTACTTCACTCGTTTCTATTTTCATGTTGCATTTTAATTGCCTTAATCAATTGTTTGTCTTTTAGTTCCAAACTCCTCTTTTCCTACTCCTATAATTTTAAGTTTAGGTTTAATATTCTTTGTGAATGACAACATCTACTCTTTCTTTAAGTGTTCCTCAACTTTCTTTTTCAATGCTCTCTGCCTTCTCTCAGTATTACATTCAACAATCACTACTCCCTTATTTCCTTCTGATTTTAGATACTCCTACAGGAAGTTATTAATATTAACATTCTCCTTGAGAGTTTGTTCATTTGTTTCTTACTATCTTGTGGTATTTTTTGGTATTATTACAATTTTTTTTTCTTTGCTAGCTATTTCGGCATAACTTACTGTTTGGGACTCCTTTTTATGAATATTTACATTTTTATTATTTCTGCCATCTGTACTTTTATACCATTTATTTCTTCCAAAACTACTTCTCTGACAATATCTTTTAGTTTTATCTATACTTTGCTGTTTATTTTTAATTTCAATGATATCTTGTAATTATTAATCTAATTTGCTTTCTAATGTACTATTGTTTCCACTTGAATTTTCTCCTTTATCTTTCTATTTCTATCATTCACAACGACATACTTCTCTCTATCTCCATCACAATTCACTAGCTCATCTCTAGTATCGAACACTTGATGTTTCTTACCTGCAGTTACTATGGAAAATATTCATACATTTCCTACAATAGATGCCCTCTGAAATAATTTCTTTCTTACATCGCCCTAATTCACAATACCGTTTAATTCCCTCCATTCTTTTAAGTTCGATCAACCTTCACCTCAATCGCCTGCTAAGGCCGGTCAGCTCCGCACTGTCCACTCAGCTCGACGCCGCCGTCGCCGCGTCAGCTCCTGGGCAGCCGCCCCCGGCGCCGTCCTCGGCGGCGTACTTGGACTCCGGTGTCGTCACGTCCACCAGCACAGTCAGCAGGCCTCGCGCCGCCCCACACCCGCGCCTCCGGAATTTGCTGTGTCCAGCACTGCCGCCACGCACTCGCACTTTCAGGCACTCAATACTTAGCATATAATTGCCAATTTTTATACTTTTCTCCGATTTCTACTAAGCTGGAACCCCCTACTTTTACCAATTACTGATCTCTCACTTCCTTTTCTCAACTGTCAGTCCCATTCGTCATTTTCAAATACGCATACTTCAACACTTTTCTATTCGTTTATACGGAGGCGACCTGTCACTACGTCCGCACCGCTTGACAACTCGACTGCGACTACAGAGAAGTATGTAGCATTCCCCCTCAACTGCTAATGGTCCAGATCTGTCATTTTCTACAAAGAAAATTGTACAGTCTTAAAAGTAGTGATTTAGGGAAATAATGATGGATGAAGAAGGTTAGAACAAAAATATGAAGGCAAGATTGAAGAACCATCGGGCATAGTATAATTTGAAATCACAAGAGTACACTGTTTGTGAAATCGGAGAAAAAACAGACACAAAAATATGTACTGACAAGAATTCATAAAAACACTTGAACACAGTGAAATAATACAAAAACGTTTTTAAAATTTCATAAACAGTTATATACACTTGAAAAAATGTACACACTCTTTAAGGATCCTTCCTAATGATAACAATTCAAGCTATAATATTTTACACCAGTCTCTACTCGTGAGGTATTTAAAACCAATTACATCTCACTAATTCCTCTCTCTTTTAAATAGTAAATGACAGTTGTATTGTTAATTAAACTAGTTTGATTCAGTTTACAAACTCTTGCTTTCAGAAAGCCCCAAAAATGAAAAGAACATACATAAACTGACATTCTAACTTTTCAGTTCACACTAAATTACACTACATAAAATACAGCTTTTTTAGGAAATGAAATAGGGTAACCGGTACGGTCGTGGGCACCAGTATAGTGATAAGCACAGCAATTGTAAGGAGGGTAATAATAAGATTTCCAAACAGCGAAAGGCCCTCTGCATATAATCTGTGTCGTGTATGTCTGTAAGTTTGCAACCCAAATGTGAATTGAATGTGGCCCCGCAGTCAGTGTAGGCACACTTAAATAGTTAGTGGTGTGCTCCACGTGTCGTCTGTGCATAGAAACCTTGTGGATTCGTTAGAGGAGGTGTGTTCAGTTATTAAGGGTTTATGTCAATTCGTCTGTTTGTATTTGCAATCCGCTCTATGCGTATGGTAGCCAGATTTATAATCTACGTTTTCATACGTGTTTTCACCTTTTCAGAGCAAGTCATAACCAAAAAAAAGGAGTGCCTATAACTGTAAATGACTCTGACGTGCAGGACAATGATTGGCATGGGTGCCAATCACTGCAGTTTGAGGAACTATTTTTTATGCATTGCTGTAATGTTAATATTGAATTTTTGGAACCTTGTTTGCCTTGTTAAGCAATAATATAAATTTAGAGCGATTTTGGACAGTAATGGGCACAGTACCCATCACTGAAATTTGAACATGCCCATTACTGTCTGAATAAACGTTTGGGTTAAATGTTCTCACTAGGTGAAGGATTTTGATGACCTAAAACTGATTTTGAGGTATAAAGATACTCTGAAGATTAGGTTCTCACAGCGAACAGTTAAATCTGTTGTATATGTTACTGATGCTTCTTCCTTTCGTTCAAGTGAACTCAATTTGCAAACTTTTGGTTTGGACTGTTCTTTACTAGGAAATCTCTCTCTTCCTCGTGGATTGTAACAAATGTTACTTTAACTTCTAGATGAGTGAGGTCTGTTCTGAATTACAGATAATTTTCATAGCACTGTACCCGAACGCCACAAAAATTCTCCAACAAGCCGATTTGCTGTATTTCAACCAATCAAGAGTGCGAGAAAAAAGAAGTGCTTAACATGACGTCGAGAACATCCGTCTGAGGCTCTCACTAGAAAACGTTTGCTCCGGTGTTGGAGAAGTTAGAGCGTACAATGAACTCAGAAATTTGAAAAATGATTTTATAACTTGAAGATTTGTTTCCTAGAGACTTAAGAGTATTGATTTCATTAAATGTCTAGGGCGGATGTACAATAACGTTGCATCAAATGTGGATAACGAAAACATTATTTTTAAAACGAGTAATTTTTGCGTAAATTGTATTTGAAACTTACCGAAATTTGTTTCTGAAAATCCATTCCAATTTTTTTCTTTAAGTTTTCTTCATTTTCGTAATAAAAGACGGTAAAAAATATGGCTCGATTCCTACTTTCGGGGATGCTTGGTTTTGAAAAAATCTTTCTTGGTTTTGAAATCTAACAAAATTTTCATTCTCAAAACTGATCCAATTTTTTCTCTAAATTTCTTCACTTTTGTAATACTGATCATTAAAATGTGCTGGTATTCGTAGTTTCTGCTAGTAGTTTTTGCGTAATTGCGCTTGAAATTTACTCAAATTTTCTCGAAAAACATTCCAAACATTTTCTTTAAATTATCTTCACATGTGTAATAAGGTTCGGCATATAAATAAATAAACTAGTGGTGCTATAGAATGGCCCAGACTTTCTCGCAGAACGTAGTTTTCAAATCTCTTTATTTTGTACTACGATTTCGGTTATGAATTATTTTTCAAATTTTCACCTTTTTAACAATTGTTCACATGTATTCTTGGATTTGTAAAACGTATGTGTCATATCTGTCGTTTTCCTCTTATCACTCATCATCATGTCAATTGTTTTCCTATCAGGCTATTCCTATTTTATGGCTCTGTTTGATTCATTTAATGGTTCTGTTTGACACATACGGTACTTGTGTGGCGTTATGGTATAAGTGCCGACACGTTAACTTTGAGGATCTGATTTCGGGTCTCGGAGGGGAAAATAATATGCTGGTTGAAACACTTTTGCTCTTTTATGTAGAAGTATAATTTTGCAAGAGCATTTAGAAACAATGCAATAAAGTAACTGCATGGATAGCGCCGCTAGATGAATTTGAATTTCAATGCGAGAAAAAAATATCTTGGCTGGAATTTGTTATACCCCGTTCCAAATTAGTTTTTTACATGAATTTAGCATTTACCCTTTTATGCCTCTGTCCGAGTTCGACGCATATGGTGGATGTTTGTTGTACTGGTATTAGTGCCGACACGTTAATTTCGAGGATCTGATTTCGAGTCTCGGAACGGAAAAAGAATTTGCTGTTTTTGAAATACTTTTACTGGTTTATGTAGTAGTGTAATAGCATTTAGGACCATTTAGAAACAGAGCGAGAAAGTATGTGGTTTGGGAGCACCGCTAATTTTACTAAGCCATTGATTTTTTTTTGCTGCAGATGATGATGGGGTACATAACAATTCATTTCTTGTTGGTACCGTATGTAATTTTTGAGATATTGACACAACTCGTTTTTAAAAGGAAGTATTTTTTTCTCCAGCATTCTAAAGTTCTTTAAAAATGAAATGCAATTATATAAATATTGTTTATATAAAAAAAGTATTTTTTGCAAAAACAGTGGAATTAGAACTTGATAAACACCATGCTGCAGTGTGCAAGGACAGCTGACCACTTTTAAAGATCTTTAGGATGCTGGAGAAAAAATATATACTTCCATTTAAAAAACCAGAGTTGTGTCAATATCGCAAAAATTGCATACGGTAAAACAAGAAATTGAAACATGTTATTTGCCCATCATCTGCAACAACATGGCGCAAATAGCATCTCGACACCTTAAACAGTCTTCAATATATATTGTAGCGGTATATAAATACATCCCATATCACTACAACCACCCACGCGAAACTAACTATATATATGTATGTATGTATATATGTATATATATGTATGTATATATATATATGTATGTATATGTATATATTGCAACATCGTCTGGTGGGTGGAAGAGAGGTGAGGAGGCAGGAAGCTACTTTGTAAATGATTAGCCGTAATTGGGCAGTGAAACAAAATTATACATTTATTCCCAACCTACGGCCGGGGAAGTTACATAAAAAAATCCCATGAGGTGGGATTACACCCTACCTATTGAGCTCAGTAAAAGAAAATTAAGAGAAAAGATAGTTAGTTACACCTCTGTTACAGTCTTAAAGAAAAATATGCCATTGCGCGGCACCGCTTAACTCTAACAAAAACAAACAAACAAAAAACAGAGAAAGATAAAACACTTTAGAATTTCGGTGATATTTTCCGTCTCGTCTCGAGGCGGGACGCCCTAAAGCGCGGGCGTGCGTTAAAAGTCTTATCTGTTGAATGGGCGTGGGCTGGGGTGTCCACGTTGCGGTCGATGGCCCTGGCGTCTTCAGTAGCGTTGTCCGGTGAGCCGCAATGTTGAAAACGGGAGAGCGGACGCCTTCTCGCGGCCACTGCGTGCCCCGAGGTCGCGAAGGTCCCATTTCCGCCTCGCCACCAAGGCGCTGGACAAGTCCGGATTCGTTCCTCACCACGGCTTGGATGAGCGATACGAGAGCATTTAATTGCTGGTGCGGACCGGAGGCTGGATCCCGGTATTCGCGGCTCAATCGCTCGAATTAGGCAACGAGTTTTCACTACTTCGAATACCCGAACCAACAAAAAAAAGAACTGGTCCACGGCTTCCACGACCAGTTATCAAGCGCCCTCTCGTAAATCAGTTCTAGGCGTCTGTTTCGCGGCCGCTGCCCTCGCGTTTACCCGTTCGTAACTCACTTCTAGGTGTTTCTTTCGCGGCCGATGCTCTCGTGTGTTCTCCCTCACGACTACTTCCCTAGTGTTTTCTTTTTTTCTCAAGATTTTGGGAATCCGTCCCTCTCCGGATCTTCCCCTCCTAAGTTCATCCTGGGCTCGGTGACCTACTTTGTGAAACCTGTCATTGGTCGGACGTTACTGCGTCGCAGAAATAATTTTGACGAATCGCGGTCCGCGGATTCGTGGAAAATTTTCTAAAGTATCTCTCTCTACCGAAACGCTATCTCTGTTTACCGAAACGCAGCTGCATTCCTCGGGGGAGGGGTGGCATCCCCTTGTGAGCAATTATTGCATAGCAAAGGGTTCGAACTTTCTTGAATTAGCGCGACAGGCGTGGAAGCGAGGAGCGCGTCCAGGGATCGGCGAGGGCGGGACACAAAAGGTGCACTCAGTGAAGTGGGTCCATCAAGTGGCCTTTGACGACAAGTGGTCATAAATTCTCACCCGAACGGCGTCCCGTCGGAGGGATGTGACTCTGACAGCAAAGAACAACGGGCGGGGTCGGGTGCGGCTGGGTCGAGGCGGGCGCGTTGGGGGCGCTGCTGCGTGCCGAGAGTACGAAAATAAAAGCTTTTGTTGTAAATTCTTAAGGCACTACTATATGCCGCCACAATATATATATGTAGATATGTATATTTATATATATCTATATAAATGTATATGTATATATAGATTCACATAGCAGTGTACGATTTCTTTATTCACTTTTAGGCTGTGTTGAAGAGATTTGTAGAGGCTTAGCGAAATAACGTTATTTTTTGATGCTAGAATAACATCGGCACCAACAATACTGTTTTAACATGGGTTCATAACCACCACGTTTTTCGGCTTTTTCCCTACTTTTTAGAAAATAACAAATAAATATAATTTAATGGTATTTTTATCAATGTATTTTTGGCAGAGATGGCCCACACATTATTCCACAACAATTTTATGATCATCAAACATTATTTATTTGGCTCAAACACTGGGTTTAGACCCAATTAGACCGAATATTGTCAATTTTACGTTGAAACGATAGGAATATGTACTTTTCAATTAGCCATACACGTAAATATTTATGAAAAATACTTTTAATTTAGATATAGATAGATATTTATTATATCTGCAGGTAGGTTTGTGCAACCTGGTGGCGAAACACTCAAATTTACATATTATAATTATGAATTAAATACAATGTAACTTAAAATTATTTTAAGAAAATAACAATAGTTATAATAATAATAATAGTAAGATAACAATGTTAACAATAAATGCATTAATAACAATAACCGCATTAATTCTACATTTATGGTGGTCCTGTACAGATAATTTTTACTAACATATACGACTTTTTATACACTGCACTCCACTTCACTTCTCTTTCTACTTTTATATTGTACCTCACTTCACAACACGTCACCACACTTTAATACGAATACTATAAACCAATGCATCTTATAATCATCACAATACTAATAATGGTAACAGTAATGAATAATAATAATGATAATAATAATATAACCATTTTATTAAACCTAACTTACTTACTAATAAAATTTACAAAAATCATTAATTAACTTACTTTTAAATCTTTGAACACCTTGAGGAAAGGGTTCCAAGGCTGTCGCAGGCAACTTATTCCTGTCCATTATAGTTCTATTTGTAAACGAAAATTTTCCAACATCTGTTCTCTGTGGTTTGAACTGAATTTTGTGTTTGTGATCCCCTGTACTAAAATACGTGGGTCTACTGAGCCGGATGTGGATATCTTTCCTAGCTGGATAACCGGCATAACCTTTGTACAAAGCACAGAGTGTTGCCTTAACCCTCCTGATTTCTAGTGACTCCCACTCTACTGTCTTCCTATTGCTTCGGAAAATAAATTTACATGCTCTTCTCTGTACTCTATTCAAATATTCCTTTTGTGAGATTCTATAAGGGTCCCAACAAACCGTCCCGTATTCCATTAATGGGCGAACTAAAGATATGTAAGCCAGTTCTCTCGCTTTCGCAGTACTCTTTTTTAGTATTCGCATATTAAAATGCAAGGATCTCCACGCTCTCCCTACGACAAAGTTGACCTGATTTTCCCAACTCAATTCGCTATCAAAATTATTCCCAAATATTTACAAGACACGACTCTTGGAATATTTTCGTTGCCTAAACGGTATTGAGTTTCAATATACTTGCGGCCTCTATCAAACGTGATGGTTTGCTTTTCGAACTATTTATTGTCATGCTTTTTTTTCCACCCAGAAATGTAATCTATTAAGATCACCCTGCAAAATATCCTCATCTACGTTTGATTGAATAACTCGATATATTATTCAGTCATCTGCAAATAGTCGTACCTTTGAAATTAAATTGTCTGGCAGTTCATTCACATAAGCTAGAAAGAGGAGAGGTCCAATAACGCTGCCTTGAAGAACCTCTGACGTTATCTTCGCTAAATTTCAAAATTGTTGTCCAACTCGGACTTTCTATTTTCTATCTCGAAGAAGCTCATCAATCCACGCGACAACTCTGTTGTCATTACCTGACTGCAGTAATTTATGAACCACTTTGTCGTGTGGCACATGAAATGCCTTCCCAAAATCTATTATTACGGCATCCACCCTCCCACTATCATCAACTTCATCTGCTATATCCTGAAACAATGATACTATCTGACTTTCGCAAGAGACACCATTCCTAAAACCATGCTGTCCCTGAAGGAGCCATTATTTTTGTTCCCATTCTTGTCTAATATAGTAATCAAATGTTCCATTAGCTTACATACAACTGACGTAAGACTTACCGGTCTATAATTTGCTAAAACAGTTCTGTCACCACTCGTAAAAATCGGATAAACGGTAGCTAGCTACAGAATCGTCGGATTTAGAGAAGATTAAAACTTAAAATCTCTATTTTAAAAAGTTTGCTTCTCGCAATTTAACTATTTCATTGCAATCGGCTAAAATTACGCTGCGCGCTATTATTAATACCAAACATTTTACACTTCCCAAAAAATTTCAGATACGATGTTTATTCCCGAAACTTTTCCCAACGAAATCCTCAGAATAGTCAGTAAACTAAACAATAAATATTCATCTGGTTTAGATGAATTTCCGGATTGTTTATTAAAAACTTGTGCATCTGCCTTTATACATCCGTTAACTCACATTTTCAATGCTTCTTTATGTACAGGAATATTTCCAGATATTTTCAAAACAGCAAAAATTAAGCCACTTTTTAAAAAAGGGAACAAAAATGATATTCAAAATTACCGGCCAATTTCTCTTTTGTCAGTTTTCTCAAAAATATTAGAAAGGCTTTTCTACTTACAAATGGAAACATTTCTCAGGAAAAACAGAGCGTTTTCAGACTCACAACACGGTTTTAGAAAATCAAAATCTACGGAAACTGCCATTTTTTCTTTTCTCAAAGATGTTGCTTCATCAATAGACCAAAATGAAGTACCCATTGGAATATTCTTAGATCTCTCGAAAGCTTTTGACGTTATTGACCATAAGATCTTGCTCTCAAAATTACCTTCGTATGAAATTCGTGGTATTGCCCTAGATTGGATAACTTCTTACCTTAAACATCGGACTCAAAGAGTAGAAATTCCATACTGGCAGGAAAGGACATTACATACTTATATTTCCAATTCTTTGCTAATTGAGCAGGGGGTCCCGCAAGGTTCGATCTTAGGTCCTATTCTCTTTCTGTTATATGTAAACGATATTATGCCCTCGTCTATTAAAAATGGAAGAACGGTTCTGTTTGCTGATGACACGAATGTTCTTTGCAAAAAAGAAGCAGTAAATAGTACAATTTCAGAAGTTTCAAATTGGTTTAATTAACAAATTATTTAAATTTAATTTAATTAACAAATTAATTGTTAACGAAAGAAAAACTGTTTCAATGCATTTTTGCATCTCAAATCGGAAATCGCATGTTCCATTGAAAATGAACAATATGCAATTAGCTGATGTTGAGGCAACAAAATTTTTAGGTCTTTCAATTCAATCAAACCTCAAATGGAATGTACATATAACAGAATTAAACACTAAATTAAGTTCATTATGCTATGCATTCAGAATTCTTTCAAATTCTGTCAGCCTTCATGCAGCTCGTTGCGTTTATTTTGCAAATGTGCATTCCCGCCTGAGATATGGCATAATATTCTGGGGAAGCTCATCCTGTAGTATTCAGACCTTCAGATTGCAAAAGAAAATTATTCGAATAATGAAAAAATGCCTTCCACGTGATTCCTGCAAGCCTCTTTTCATTGAGTTGGGAATACTACCATTGCCTTGCCTATTTATTTACGAATCTGTAATATTTGTCAAAAATGACCTACTTAACGGAGGGAACATATTTTCATGCAATATTGATATTTATAATTACAACACACGCCGTAGAAATCACGTGCATCAAGTGTCAGTATCAACAGCTCAGTACATGAAATCAACATACAACACATGTTCGTTACTTTATTTATTTATTTGTCAAAAAACAGTAAAAACTGTATATGAAAAAAATATTTAATACGCCTGTAAGAAGTAATGTACTTCAGCTTCTGGGTCAATGACCCCCATCTCGATCGGGTTTTTGTCCAGTTTCCCTGATCCATTGAGCGAATGCTGAGATGGCCCCTTGTTTTGCTTCTGGACGTAAATGTAGCTTCACTGTGCGCATGTTTTGTTGAGCACTCCTTTTGCTTGTAGTTCATTTATCGTTGAAATTGATTTTCTACAACTCGGGAAAAACATTTTTCAAATATTTTTATTTTTCTAAAATAATTATTTTCTAAATTCATTTTTTCGTTTTTTTAAATTCTGGCCCTCAAGAAAATGTGCGCAAATAAATTTCTTTCCCCACACGTCATATACAGTTTTTACTGTTTGTTGACAAATAAATAAATAAATAAAAAAAACACAGTAGAGAAAACACCATGAAATCAACAACAACCCTCCGTAAATTATTACTGTTTCTGCAGCGCCCTTCATCGTACTTCTACAAGTAATTTTCATTGTCGCAATATTTTAATTTTACCGAAAGATATCCCAGCATATATTTTAAAAAATTAAAAAGACTCAATCTCAGGACGCTTATCTGGGGTATCAAGGTATACAAATCAGCCCCCAGGGAAAGCCAAATGTCGCGCATGGGTATTCGTTTATTTTTCTTATTAACAAGAAAACATGAATTTAATGATCTTAAAGAATTTAGGTGGAGGAGGGAATCCTTTTTCCAGGATTACAATTAAAAAATCCTTCATGCTAAAATACATGACGGGGCAAGCGCGGCCACGCACATGATATATTGGCAATCACAGAAGTATTTTTGGGTAATTTCTCAAAGTCTCTCTTTGATTCTATGTCTAAACTGCCAACAAAGTAACCATTGCTCGGTTGCAAGAAACAACGTATTCAGCTGGTTGGGAGCAGCATCCTCTGCAGGTCAACTTGCGGCGTCCTGCACACGGGTCAACGGCCGAAAGATTCGCCCTTTGTGAGTGACAGGCGCGTTCAGCTTCCTTCGCAGACGACCTTCAGAGGTCATGGGCAGCAGTTGGCTCGATTCGCCGCACTTCTTGCATTGATATTACGCACTCGTCACGAGTCAGTCTTTTATGAGTGGCGCAAGTTCTCGGAATAAACAGAACTTTTGACAGTGTGGCAGAAATTTTGCTAGATTCGTTTATATTGAATCTAATAAAATGAACTCGCGCGAAAATACAGGTAGGGCTGCCTAGGAGTTGATCTCACAATGCGCCAACGTAATAAGGCTCGAGCGAAATAAAGTTCAATTGACACATTGCACGAACACAATTTTGGCGCAACGCAGTCTAGTAGGCACGTGCCTCAATCGCCGGGCGCTCCACAGTAATCCGGCGATTTACAACTCTCTCACCCTCTCTCTCTCTCTCTCTCTATCTATCTATCTCTCTCTCGGGCACTACTCAGCACCCGGCGACTTGCGTCTCTGCGGCCTAGTAAGCAAGTCCCGTATTCTTTCTATGCTCATCCCGTCGAAGCCTCCATTCTCTCTCCCTAACTTTCAATCGTGGGCTCCGATTGGCTTGATTCATCTACGTCTTAAACATCTCTTCGTCAATATCACTTTGCTTCTGGAAGGTTCAAGATGTGGAAATTCCCATTATTCTCTCTCCCTGTCTTACCTATTTGCGCAAACTGAGAAGTGCAGCTGCGAGCACGTGTGAGTCTGAGCTGATTAATTTTCGTTTAATGTTTGCAAAAGAGTGTTCTGATGCAAGCATTCTATTTGCTTAAAAGCTACGTTAAGCTACGGTCGAGTGGAGTGGATCGGTCCGCGGAAGGGGCGTCAGGCTGTTCTATACACTACCAATTGTATATCTTCGCCGCGCCGTCTGGGTTGGGGGCCCTAGCAGTTGATGTAAGACCTGGCGCTCAGAGAAGCTGGGACAAGGCGAGTTAGAACACGCCCTTGGCATTATCAAAAATCATCGGCCACGGTTATCAGGATCTCTGTGTCGCCACAATTTAGTGTGGAGGTGACACAGCGTTGCCCCACCGTGGAACCCCCACCTCACCCTGGAGTTCAGTACAAGGCCTAGTCCGAGCCGAGTATGGAGAGTGGATTAGCTCCCGACTGCCCGTTTAGAAGAGTCCAAAGCCAAAGCAAGTGTATTGAAGCCTAAAGGAATGTCCCCCAAAATATGTAAACAACGTATACCGGGATGGAAAGGAGAAAGAACCCAAGGTGAGTATTTGGGAAACAATCAGACCCCTCAACCGCTAGGATACACAATCTTTTCGACACGGGTGGCAATGCACGGGAGACACATGGGTGTGCGTTCAGCATGCAGGGGGCCAGTGAAATAGTAGCGGATGAAGAAAAGAGGCAAGATGTTATAAAAGAACGGACGTGTACGAGGGGGAAAAAGAGAGATGACTGGTGAAAGAAAGGAATACTCGAGAGACTTTCTTGGCACCCGTGTCAGGAAGTGGACCGACCCACTCGAACGGGAGCTCGCAGAGAATGTGCGTGGTTCAGAGAGCAGCTAGATGAGTTTACCGTACACTCCTGGACACCAAACTCTTCCCAGTGGAGAACCGATAATCTGCGAGACTATCTCGATCGGCCTGTTCGCGCCATGGAACGTCAACCAAAGTGCCTCGCGCAGCTGGCCACGACACTGGAGTCGGCATGGCTCCATAATCCTGTCGGAACCATCTAGAATCCAATTGACTCTCTGCCTGCTCGTCTCGCAGCGGTCGGCGCTGCAAAACGTTATTCCGGATTATAATGGGTGGTCACATTAATGTGACTGGACTATGAATTAGCTATTATTAAAAATAATATGGAAGATAAAATACATATACTAATCATAAAATATGCGTACACTATTCCTTGTTGCTATGAGGTTTCCGTTTTCTCTTTCTGGTTCCTCACAACTTTTTTTTCAGAAAATCTCCTACCCTATACAGGAAGGACGTTCTAAAAGCAAAGTAATCGTGACCTCTCTTCTCTATGGTTTCACGGAGTTTACACCTCAACCCCTCATCCCCTCGAAAGGCTTTCATGAGAGTCTGGACATAATTCAATCGAGCGTGGAAAGGTGGCACGGCTCGCTGCTCGTGCCCCGCGCGCCGCCGCTGCCGGCGTGGACGCTGCTGGTGCGGGCGTTCCCGGCGGCGCTGTGGGCGCTGCTGGCGGCCGTGGCGGCGGCGTACGCGCTGGCGTGGCGCGTCGTGGCGGGCGAGGCGCTGGGGGCGAGCGTGGCCGCCGCGCTGCGCGCCCTGTCCTCGTGCGGGGGTTCCCCGCAGGACAGGGTGCGCGCCACGTCGCAACGCCTGCAGCTGGCCGCCGCGCTGCTCACCTCCGCCATCGTCCTGGTGGCCCTCTACCAGGTCAGTCCACGGCCTCGGCCAACACATGACAATTGAAGATATAGACTTTCTCCGTGCGTAATTGCGTTCAACAAGATGATGGGAAAGGGAACACTTATATAATACAAGGAGCGATAAATGTGTTCGTGAAAATCTGTTAAATAGATTGATCGCCTCGATAGCTTAGTCATCAGAGCAATTTGTGAGGGCGTAAACTAGAAGACCCTGGTTCGAATCCCGGTCGGAACGACCAATTCCTTCAACAAATTTAATTATTGGAAGCTATCTGTATTATTCATTTCCAATACGCTCAGAAACCGAAAGATCTAGTGGTGCTACAACAGCATGTGCTCTCTCGCAATATTTTCAACTATTCTGCTATATTATACAGCAGTCAAATCTCTGTGAAACGTAACCTGATTATAACGGAAACCTCCAACTGAAAACGTCTGTTCCATGGGTATCCTCTATAAAATGCAAGTAATTTACCTGCTGTTAACGGAATCTGCTGAACACGGAAGCGGTAGACCTTTTCAATTTATTTTGATGTGACAAACAGGCGGTTGCGAAAAGAGGAAAATTAGGAGATGTCGGACGAAGGATTGATTATAATTAATGATATGTAAAATAATAATAACTAATCTCTCTCTAGTATACGAAGTTTCTCCTTTGGAAAAATGCTAAATGTTAACGTCATTCTACTGCTTGTTCTCCCTTCCTCCACTCTGCTAAATACACAGCGCGCGTCCCGTGACCTGGGCCTCGTCGCGGACGCAGGAAGCGGGATTCCCCCTCCTCTGAAGATTTCGGAAAGAATATATTGAAGCGTCCTCACTCCTAAATAAAATGGGACGCATGCGTTCAATGACAGCACTTGTAGTCGGATCTGGTGCGTAGAAAATACCTCCGCACGAAACAAAATTTAAGAAGAACGTAGCGCCTCACATGATGTGAATTCAGGGGGCGATTGGCGCGGGCGACGACTTGTTCTGTGAAGAATCCTGGCACTCTGTGAGCCGCACCTCTTCCTACGTTCCGTTTCCCGGCGTTGTTGCTTTCAATTTTGTCTCTGGGTGATACAATTTAGCTTTGGCGGCTCTCGGTTGATCCAGACTGTACGGTACCTCTCGCTGTCACGGCCTCCTTAATACGTTCGTAAGTATCGTTCACTGCGCAGTTTGAATACTAGGGACTTTCTTATAAAGTACTTACTGAAGTGATGTCTTATAATAGTGAATTGGTCATTAGGAGATGGATAGACTCAAGGTTGTTTATAGTAAACGTAGTATAGAGAACGTATAGTAGGTAGTAATCTATATATTTCCACAATTCATAAACAACAAACTGGAATTTTTATGATAATCTTGTTTTAAGAATACTTATGCTCATGTTGCAGGGGCGGCTCTTTACGTTGATGACTCAGCCAGAATTCTTTGAAGAAATTGACACCTTTAAACAACTTGTGGAATTAAACACTACGATTTACGTATTAAACGAAGTTTATTTGGATTATTTTCTGAGCTCTAAACTACACAACAACATTCTTGAAGATGGTGTGTATCGACAGAAAGCTGTTCAGTTGCCGACGAAACGTATCACTATGGACGAGGCCAGCAAACTATTCAAAGCAGACTCTTGGTTTGCCTTTATTGATGACAATACTGACAATAGACTTAAATATCGGCAAGTCGTCTCGAGCATTTGGAGCAATACTCATGAGATGAGGGCGCAAATTCTCCCAACTGTCAAGACGTTTGTTGTTAGAAAGTGAGTATAAAAAGTTGATTGCAATTTCTTAAGCGCAGTGTTACCAGTAACACGTGACCCTGAGGCGTTGGCTCTGTGGAAAATACCGTATCTTGGGCAATACTGAATTGTCGGCCGTCGTACTATGATGTATTATGGCACCGAGCGTGGAAAAACCATATAACGGAGACGTCTACAAAGTCGCCAGCAACCGTCGCGCGACGCAAGCTGTTTTGTTGAATTGACCCCACCACTCCCCCTTTGCCACTTTCATCACACCTTCCATTCTCTTTCTACTCTCCTTCTCCTTCCTCTTCATTGCAACACGTTCTCCTCTAGAAATGCAGCTGGCAAGAGTATGTGGCGAGTTCGAGTAGCTCGCCGAGACTGAAGGAAATACAAAACTAATACGGGAAAGTTCTGTAGCACCACTAGCTTGTTTCAGTCTGTTTTATATAAAGAAGAGGGCTTTTTCGGGGTGCCTATTGTCACCGAGAAGTCTATAATTTTACAATGGGGTTCCGATAGGGTGCCGGCTAGCTGAGAACACTACGGGATGCCCTGTTTCGGTGAGATGAACGAAGTAACACTTACTTTAGTTGGAATTTTAAACTTAATTTTAATCTACTTATTTGAAATTACAAAAACTAAAAAATTTCTGTGAGCTCACTACCCCAATTTGTACAAAAAAAACAAGAAACATTTTACAATTACACTATTGAATTGTGTCATGAAAAAAATTGAAAGGGCAAAGCTCAGCCACGCCAAGTGTTGCAAGAAATTGTTGTTAACTATCCTGCACATTCAGGATAAACCAAGAGTCTTTTGTTTCATTGAATCGCTTGAAGAGCCGTTTGTTTAAACCTTGGCATGCTTTATGATACGCGTAACGTAACGCTATTCTTGGTAGAGGCGAGTTTTTTTCAACTTTCCCCCGTCACGAGCCCTGGTGAGGCGGTCGTTTATTTCATGTAGGAGCGTACATGCACCACAGCTCTATGCCTTACGCGGCATAGAAGGGGCAGCTTCTTAATTAACTTATTAACTAACTTTATACTAACTTAACCTATGGATGAAAACCTTGGCCGGCATAGTAAGATTTATAATCTTGATTAATGTTCTTTCGTCATTGTCTTCCTTTTACTTTCTCGCATTACGAATACTTCGTAAGAAGAGAAAGTGATGTAATCGTGTGGCGGAAAACGGGGAATTTTCGTCAGAAAAACTCTTATAGCAGGGGTCTGGTGACAAAAAAGTTGATAAAACCTGTTGCTAAATTTAGAAAAAAAATCCTCTATCTCGTGGTGTAGTCAAAATCCATGATTTGTTGCTTCTTCATACTGCAAAATCGATTGACGGCAAAACGTCCGTCTGTCCGTCTGTGGTCAACGCTAGCGCCTAAACCGTTCGGCCGATTTTCTTCAAAATTGATATTCCCGATCGTTTTTTACTCGTCTCAAGGCCTCTTGAATTTGAAACCGATAATTTTGTATTTGAGGGTACTTTACATGAAGCCCATTTTGAGATTTTCTAAGTTAAAAGAAAATGGCCCCAAATTTTTTGATTATATTTTGTTGTTGAATAGTGCGAAGAACGTTGAAGGGAATGATGTAGGTATCATTTTCGTTGATAGGCCCAATTGTCGAAAATTGCAAAAAACTATTTAAAAAACTGCAAAATTGAAAATAGAGATTTTCGCCCCAGACAAAGTCGGTTGTACAAAATTAGCACTTCAAATATGGTCATGTACAATTTTTCGACAAACGAGTAGTTTTTGCGTAAATTGCGATTCAAATTTACAAAAAAATTTTTTCTCAAAAACCGCTCCAAATTTTTTCTTTAAATTTTCTGCACGTGTGTAATAAGGGACGGTAAATGTATAAATAAATAAACTAGTGGTGCTATAGAATGGCACATACTTTCTCGCTGTAGTTATTTTTCAAATGCCGATCATCGGATAAATTATGTGGAGTAAGCCGTTCATCGCTGCCTTTTTTGGTCATATTTTTTGAAAGACATGTTTATCGCATGTTGACAATTACCGGCTTCCTAATGATAGAACTGATACAATTACGTTTTGACTAAATTACAAGCAGATGGACCGCATGTGGGTCCCGTAGCGCGGTTGGTTAAGGCATCTTCGGGTTGAGCTCTTCAATAAAGAAGATGCCGAGTTCGATCCCCCGAGGGGGATTTTAATTTGATGAATGTGATGTTGCAGGGAAAAACATTGAAAAGTGTAGATACTTTATTCAAAATCATTTGAAGTACTTCTACTCACGAATAGAATCAATGCAGATAAATAGACAGGACTCAGGGGCGTAGCGTCCATGGATGTGGATGATGTGTTACATACCCTGACAATATCAGCTATTTTATTTTTAAATGATTGTAAATTGTCAATTTGTTATTTTCTTTTTCTACTACAAAATATTTCAGTATATTTCAAAAATTGCGCCGTTGATAATTCGATTTTTCACAAGGATGAACGAATCGGTCAGAAATACCGCCTAGCCTGCGCTGAGAATCACATGCACACTGACCCATTACATCCAGGGTGCCTACCGTGGTGCCTACGAAAAATCTGTCTTTTTACAAAACTTCATTGTTCCCTTCGGTGTTTGTAAGAGAACGAGGTTAATTAATTAACATTGTTGTTTTATTTAAGATTATTACCTTATTTTAATGCATTTAGCAACTATATAATTTATTTAGGTTAGGAATTGTGCTGGTTGAATGCACAAGGGTATGTGACTATGCAATCCACATCTGTGCCCTGGAATGGCGAGCACCACGCGATTCAAAGTGCCTACACAATTATGGAGTCGTATTTTTGTGCCGTGGACAAATTATAGCACATGAGAAACAGTAAAAGATATTTGAATAAATATAAGAGGATAGAATTTTATTTAAACAGTCAACACTGGATATATTGAGCAATACAACCTAAGACATTAGAAATAAACACTACGGTGATATAAGGGAAAATAGGGAAATTCTGTCACACTTCATTCGAGTTGTATGCTGTTTTGGAAGACAAGGGCTTGTATTTTCTAGCTATAATGAAAATAGGGGATGGAATATATAAGTGAAATAATAAAATATGATGAAACTGACAAGAATGATATGAAAATTCCAGTGTTTTCGTGCAATGTCACCAAGAAATTCAGATTCATTGGATTTCAAGTGTGAGCATGGTTATGTCCCATGAATTTAAAAATGAAATTTCTAAAGTCTCTTTTGTCTCCGCCATACTGGATGAAACCCTTGATGTAAGCAGCAAAGGACAACTGTCAACTGTTTTTCATTACGTGTCTGTAAATTGATTGATTTTCTGTTTCCTATGATAATTTCATTATAGATAATTGTTTTCCATTTTATAAATTATGCCAATTCTACTGGGTTCGAAATCATATGAATTAGACAATTTTGAAAATCATTGGGTTTGATAGTGCTCTTATTATTAAAGTATGAGGACACACATTTATATTTTGCGAGGTCGTGAACTTAAGTCAACTTTTTCCAACTTTCAACCAGTAAACTATATGAAGTACGTGAGCTATTATTACTTGTACTGGGTCAGTTTTCTGTGCTCTAATTGATCAAAGTCAGAGAAATGGTATTGGTGATTGAAAAATATTTAAATTATAATTAAAGTTTTAAATTATTTTCTCATTTCTCGTGTTACATACCCTAAGCCAAAACTCAGGCTACGCCACTGACAGGACTTGTCTGTGTTTTCCCTAACTGCGTTTTTTAAACAATTTTTCAACTCTGTTATTCGATTTCTGAAGCGTATGACATGTCAAATCAACCGTTGTCTAGTATATATCTGTATGAACCAATTTAAGTAAAATGATGAGCATTTTAACGTTAAATTGTAATACAATATAACCAGAAGGCATGCGATGAACTTACATATCCCTAACGGTTCCAAAAACTATTACTTTCTAGCCTTTCGAATACTTCGTAGAGCGATTCACCGCTGCCTTTCTTGGTCATGTTTGAAAGACGTGTTTTTCGCATGTTGATAATTACCGGCTTCTAATGATAAAACCGACACAATTACGTTTGACAAAAATATAAGTAATTGCGAGAAATGTACTGGAAATGTCTGTATATGTTTGTTCAAATTTTTAACTTTTAACAATTTTTTACTTCTCTTCTTGGATTTGTAAAGCGTATGTACCATCGTATCGATTGTTTCTTTATAATGCATTTACCATTTTATAGGTCGGTTCTATTCTTTCATGGCTCTGTTCGACATAGGCGGTGTTGGTGTGGCGTAGTGTTATAAGTGCCGGTTCGTTGACTTTGAGTATGGGATGTCGGGTCTCGGTACGGAAAACGTTTGCTGGTATAATACACTTTTGCTGGTTTATGAAGTAATGGAATAGCAATAAGGACCGTATAGAACCAGAGTGAGAAAGTATGTGCGTTGGAAGCACCACTAGTTTCTTCTGATTTTTCTGCATGGATTTTTTTGTCGTTCACTCACACATTAATACTTAGACTTATTTACAGTTCACACACGCACACTATTTACACTGCACTGTTCGCCACGGGGCACAGTGTCAAATTTGGGCAATCTAGGAGGAAAAAATTAATATCTTCGTAACCATACGTCGAATTTTGGTGAAATTCGGTACACATATACTTTAAAACTATCTTCATCGGCTCGTAGAATTTGAAGGTGTAGGAGGAAGTTTAACTCCCTAGTACACGCGCCCTTGGCTACACGCACGTGGCCTGAATGCCCGCGTGTCCCTCGAGACGAAAAGAGACAGCACTTGTTTTCTTTGCTCGTGATTTACTACTCTTATCAATGCGATATCACGAGTCTGTCTTTTCGTCTGCAAGGATATTGCGAAATAAGCGACGAAAAGCATTTGTAATCTGAATGCGACTCACAGCTGCTGGATTGTAGGCATGCAATCTTTCACACGGGATGTGTTCTTCCGCTTGCTTCGTTTTGAAAGAAAATATCTTGAAGTATCACTGCGCTTTTTTTAATTTACTAATATTTATTGTGAAATTTGAGCTTAAAGAGCAACGTATCTCATAATGCAGTTTGTTTCACTTCAGAATCGTCGGCAATGTAATGCAATCTTTCGTTTAGAAGAAAAAGCAGTTTTTCTATTCTGTATCACACTTACGAATTTCAATTATTGTGAACAAAAATAAAAGGTCAAAATTAGCAACATTTGCTGTAATATGTATTTAAAAATCTGACCGTTCACTTAAGGGAAAACAAGAACAGAATATATTCTTATAACATGATGTTTTACTACAACGTAATTTCCCATAAAATAGGCAATAAAATACAGAAAGAAAACAACAAAAGCGGAAACTTTAACACTAATTAAAATACAAGGGCAATTATTCTGATTCAGTATTGCTATTACTAATGTCCGTTAAATAAGTTTGGGTTTCTGACATTTTAGAACCTTCCTCAGTTTCTAAAGGATTTAGCATTTCAAGACTTAGTTTGATATGTTTAACCTTTCGAGATTATTGCAAACTAGCAATATAGGGATGTAATGTTTTTAGAAGTCTGTTCCGAAGATCCGTATTTGTAACACTTATAGATGTTTTCCTGGTGAAGTGTTTCCCATAGCTCCTATTGTCTTTCTTTCCCGCCTCTTGGGTTTCTTCTGAAAATTGACCAATTGGGAGTATGCAAGCTTCAATGATGTCTTTACCATTGTGACCGTACTTACCCTTATTGGTTTCATGAGTACACATATCATAAATTTTTGTGATGTTTATTTTGGGCACAGGGGTTCTTTGAGGGGGGTACTTTAATCGTCATTATCTGAATTCAAAGAATCTACCGTCACAGAAACAGAATTTATTAAGAAAAAAATTAACAAAACATCTTCATATTACTAACACAATTTACATCCTTGACCTGGTCGCAAGTTCTTACTGAATACAGACTAAATGGTTTATACTATACGTCTCCGAATATTCCTATCATTACATTTATCATTTCCATATACAACCTCCATTTCTCTGGAAACTGCATGCCATTCGTGTACCACTACAGACACCATTGCTCTCTTTACTACTCAGTGAGCACCCTGAACTGGCATTCCACTCGATTATCCCTCTATTTGTTCATAATTATTGTTACTTATCTGCCCTCCACAACCGTCGTCTTCTACGCGACGCGATGCCGCGTGCTCCGTCCGATGCCGAGAGGTGACCTTGGCGCCAACGATGTCCTGCCTGCCCACGTGTCGCCGGCGGCCCGTTCCCATGCACCGGCGTTGCCTCACCACAGTTTCCTTCTTCACACGACGAATTTACTGTCTCAGCTCACACGGCTCCACCATATAATCCCGCATCCGCACAGCTACACCGACTGTCACTGAACAGCATTGCCCACGTGTCCGTGCACTGTCCCCTTCTCCCGTCAAATTTCGTGATTATTCCTTCCAACTGAGTTTACCACAATCCTTACTAGCAATCATCATCAAGTCCATCACATTTATCCTTCCTTTAACACCAGCCGTCCCGATTACTCTCGATTTATCTGTTCGTTACCACATCGCTCTCTTGTCGCCATCACACCTCTGTCCTCACCTCTCGCTGCTCAACTCCCAACTGCCTTTTCGCGCGGTCCGACCGACCAATTCACCACCTTCCGGGCGCTCGTTCACGGCTCGGCCCGATTCGTTCCGCAACGATTCATCAAAATGCGCGCCACTTTTGAACGTTGTGGAGCGCCTATTATTTACGTTTTGACCAATACGGTCAAATAACCCCCCACGTTATTAAGATTTTTTTTTACACAGTGAAAAATAATCTTCTAATCCGCAATTTAGATCTCTTCCTCGACCATCTGTCGCCAGCACCAAATCAATTGTACATGCTCGCACTCCTTCCAATTGTCCGACATGTGTCCCACCTTTCCATCCCATCCAAGCCTGACTTTTCATTATCACCGTCGACACTCCCACCGTCTTCTGCAACGCTGGACCCGCGACCTGGATTTCGCTTTCCTCTAGGAAGTATCTGACTGCCGAGCGCTGCACCATAGTACCCATGGAAAAATAGGAATACTCCTTCATGCCTTCAAGTATTTGAACTATTGATATTGTCGTCACGTTCGTATGTCCTGTCACAACCGTCGATGTCGTACCTTCCTTCTTTCTGTATTCTTCATTCTTGACTGCTCCATTGCCGTGAATCGCTTCATCCTGAACCTCTCCTTCATGTTTAACTTCATCACCGTCTTCATCCCCACCTCCATCTTCATTCTCTTCATCTTCAATTTCTCCTTCATCCTCATTCTCTTCCTCTTTCGTTTCTCCTCCGTCTTCATTTCCTCCCCCATCATTAATCCCTCCTTCATCTTCATTCTCTTCATCTTCAATATCTCCTCCATCTTCGTTCTCTTCATCTTCAATTTCTCCTTCATCCTCATCCACCAGTTCAGAATTCACGAACATAACAGCTGTAGAGCCCAACTCCTGCTTCTCCGCATCATACCCATCTTCCACAGAATCTTTCCAGTTAGTTTCAGATCTTTCTCTATCTTCACCCTCGTCTGCTTCTTCATTTAGACACGACTTCATTGCGGTTGGACACTCCCGACAAACCCTTTGACAATTTTTCTTCTTAATCCGGTGTTCATCTTCGTAGTCGATTACTTGAAATGACTTGATGGAAACCTCGTTGCTTACTCTGTGATTGTTCGTGTTGGGGCCTCCCGTCAACACGAACCCCATCCGTTTAAACTTGGATTGTAGCCTGTCCCGCTGGTACTTGGTCTTGCTTCGTTATCACAAAAATCTCCCCCGCTTCTTCCATTAGGTTGATTCGACCTCTCGCCGTTCCTTCGATCCTCGCTTTCCTGCTGCCTTCCATATCCTCTTTGGTTTTCTCCACTCCTCTGATCACCCCAAACTCTAGCGTTTTGCTTTCCTCCTCTCTCTGGCTCGTTAGCGCCCCTCACAATCATTGCATTTACATTCACCTCATTTCTGTTTTTCGGTGCATTTGCGAACGTCAGATCGAAACTCCCTAATGCGTCCTGAAACTTCTCTAAATCTGTATGACACGCGCTCCTAAGCAAATTCTGGGTAGTTGTTGGAAATTGTCTGATTAGGATGCACATGATTTCTTGATCGCTCATGGGCGGCGATAACGATCGGAAATCCATGATGCGTCTAGCCGCGTAATCTCTCATTCCGCCCCCACCTGACGGTTTGTACACACTGTTCATGAGACCCATCTTAAAATTTAGCTGGATATCCTCGCTCCAATACCTTCGAAAAATATCTGCTTAAACTCCGTTACGGTATTTGGAAACGGTGTAATGGTATCTGCCCAAGTCCTCGCGTTATCCTGCAGCATCTGGTATATTACCTGCGTCTTCCTCTTCTCAGGGAGACAACTAACCGCTAGGTATCGCTCAACAGCTCTCATGAACGAGTATGGATTCTCTTTTACATCGCCCGAAAATTTTAATGAGGAGGGTATTGCTATATTAACTGGGCCCCCTCCTACACTTGGTGCCGTCTTATCCTCCTTTAATTCTTGAACTTCCACTTGCAATACCGCGATGTTGTCCTCGCATTTCCGAACGTCCTTCTGCACCTCCTTTCTACAGGCCTCCACCGACTCCTTCTATTCTTCCTTCGTGTCTGCCAACTCCCTCTTGCAGTTTTCTATCTTCCGTTCCATCCCTTGTGATACTCCCTTCACTTGCCCCTGTAGTGACTCGATATCTTTATCCTGTGCCTCAATCCGTCCTTCCATCTTTGTCGTAATGTTTCGACTAAGTTCGCCGCATATCTCTTGAACTCGCCCGTCTATTCTTTGTTCCCATGACTCGAACTTCTCCACTATAACTTGATATTGTTCCTGTATTTGTTTCGCTTGCTCTTGTTTATGAGCTTTCAATTCGTCAAGAATCCTCTGCTCTCGTTCTTCCTGATTCTTTTGTTCCTCAACCATTCTCCTTTGGGCCCGTTCTTCCTGTTTCTCTAGCTTCTCAGTTATTCTCTGTTCTCGTTCTTCCTGATTCTTTTGTTCCTCGACCATTCTCCTTTGTGCCCGTTCTTCCTGCTCCTCTAGCTTCTCAACCATTTTCTTTCGCGCCCGTTCTTCCTGCTTCTGTCCTGCCATGATACATTGAAGCATGCTAAAGATGTCTCCCGTTTCATTTCTCTTCGCCGTTCCCGGATTTGGTGTCGATGCACTCGCCCCCGATAACTCCATTCTGGCTCTATCCGAATCTTCTAGTAGTGACTCATCCCATTTACCTCCGTCATCCTCATCATAATGATCTTTGTCCTCGCGCTTCTCCTCCTCTCCCATCATCATACCCGTTTGCTTCTCCATGGTGTCCCCCCCCCAAATTGCACGCTACTACACCTATTTCTGACTAATCGCCCTCCTACACGCTCAATTCCTCCAAAATCTATTGCCCAACTTCAGAATGCTCACAGAGACATGTACCGACTACTACAAATTATTTCACTTCACACCAACGGCATCCTAATTACTCTCAAACAGGACAATAATACAATCTGAAGTACCTTGAATTAGATGTGAGTGATGCCGCATATATTATGATCCTCTACATAGCTCATTAAGAACAAATACAAGAAAAATACACATAAAAAAATCATTGACATCTGTCATCCACCTGGGAACAATTCACATGCAAAATGCACTCAAGCTCAAAACACCTAGAAATACACACAAAATAATCAAGTATAATTACAATGACATCTGTAACAAATTAGTATAACTGTTGATAATGTAGATACCTTTTTCAATAAAGGATGAGACACTGATATTGTCTGGTATCAATGTTTTATTAGAGCTTAAAGATCTTTTTCGATAGCTTAGCTATCATCATCAGAGCTATCTGAAAAAAATTACAAAATTTTGGAACGAAAGTTGCATTACAAAAGGTTTAACGGAAGAAGTTAAAGTTAAAAGGTTTAACAAAATTAAGTTTTCATAAAAATTGTTAGTGCTAGATACGTAAGCAAGCTGGATCGTTACCTTACAGCCTCTGGGCGGAAAACGAAGTTCTGCGAATATTTCTGTGTGCCTCCGCTTAAGAGGACAGACGGTCGGTCGAGAGCATGGTGGGGGCGGCGCGGCCGGAGGGGCGCGGCAGGTTGGTGGCCGGCGGAGGCGTCAGGAGCCGACGGGCGGGCGAAGGCGGGGGGGGGGGTAGAGTTAGGGGTGTACAGATTGAGCTAATTTTAGTAGAGGTGACGAGAGTTCAGGGATCTGTTGGTTGAGACAAGTTATGTTCTGTTTTTTTTATGTGGTTGTGTATATGGATGGATTCTAATTTTATTCTGTGCCAGTACCTATTTTCAATTTCTAAAATATGGAAATTAGTGTGTTGGTTGAATGTGTGTTTGTGTAGGTTCAAGTGATCAGCGAAGTGTGAGATTGTTGTGGTGTTGTTTTTCCAAGCTTGCTCGTGTTCTTTTATCCTCTGTGTAAATTTCCGGCCGGTTTGTATATAGTATGTTATATTAGTGTCATAGTATATTACTGTCATATCCATTCGCCCTGGCTCTATGTTTTATGATGTTTAATTCTTTTTTTGTGTTGTCTGGAGACATGGGTATTGAAATTAACCGATGTACCATGGCATGGAAGGCAGCATGTTTGTGTGTGGGCGGGTGTTGTGACGAGTTGTTTATAACTATGTATATAGCATTGCAGTTGTTACAAGAGAGAGCATACACCCCGCATAAAGAGGTGGGTGGGATTGGGTCTTTAGTGCTGGCTAGTGTTTTTTGTAATGTATGAGTGTTGTGAAATGTAGTTTTTAGACCGAATTTATTGAGTGTGGAGGCTATTTTTAGAGAAAGTGATCCTACATAAGGGATAGAGAGGTATGTGGGTGAAGTGTTCTTGCCAATTGGGGTGAGAGTGGTGTGTTTGCGGATGTTGAGTGTGTTGGTTTTTTTGATTACTAATTTATCAATAAAATTACTGTCATATCCATTCGCCCTGGCTCTATGTTTTATGATGTTTAATTCTTTTTTTGTGTTGTCTGGAGACATGGGTATTGAAATTAACCGATGTACCATGGCATGGAAGGCAGCATGTTTGTGTGTGGGCGGGTGTTGTGACGAGTTGTTTATAACTGTGTCTGTGTGGGTGGGTTTTCTATATATGTTAAATTCATGATGGTCCTCTACTAGCGTGATGGTAAGATCAAGAAAATTTAAAGATTTGTGTTCATTTTCTATTTCAGTGGTGAATTTTATCTCGGGGTGTAATGAGTTGATGTGTTGTGTAAAAATATCCAGTTGTCTGGTGGTGCCTGTCCATAGTGCCAACACATCATCTACGTATCTATACCAGTAAAGGATATTTTTTAGAAGTGGATGTCCAGAACTAAATAGTATGTTTTCCCAGTTGTCCATAAATATTTCAGCTAATAAAGGTGAGAGAGGTGAACCCATGGGTAAGCCAGAATCTTGGGTATAAAATTTGTCATTAAATTTGAAATAGTTGGCATCTATGCAACAGGAAATTAGGTTGAACAGTTCAGTTTTGATGGGCACGGCACACTGTGATCTGTCAATTAGGTCTTGAACTATATTCTTGCACTCGGATGTAGGTACACTGGGAAATAAGTTTACCACATCAAAAGAAACCAGTTTAGCGTTGGAGGGGACTGGGAAATCTATAATTTTGTTGATGAGCTCAGAGCTGTTGAGTATTGTGTGCTGAGGCGTGTAATTCACGTGTTGTTTGAAATCTTTGTTCAGCTTGTATGCAATTCTGTGTGTGAGTGTGTTAGTGTATGATACTACCGGTCTAATGGGGATGGTAGGTTTATGCACCTTTGGTAAACCGTATAATCGTGGAGGAAGTGGATTGCGGGGAAGAAATCTCTGTGGATGAGTGAATAGCGCTTTTGATTCTGCAAGTTCTTGTTTTAAAGATGTGTGGTATTTGTTGGTGGGATCATTTTTGAGGAGTGAGATACCGTTGTTGCCAGTGATAAAATCTTGTACTTTGTTGTTATAACAACGTTATGTATAACAATCGATCCTTGCGGGACTCCACGTGCAATTGGCAAAGAATCGGAAAGGTGTGTACATAAGGTTCCATCATTCCAGTAAGGTATTTCTACTCTCTGAGATCGTTGTTTAAGGTAAGAACATAGCCAATCTAGAGCAATACCACGGATTCCATACGAAGGTAATTTTGAAAGTAAAATGTTATGATCAATGATGTCAAAAGCTTTTGAAAGATCTAAAAATATTCCAATAGTTGCTTCGTTTTGATCCAATGATGAGGCAACATCCTTATGAAAAGAAAAAAATGGCTGTTTCCGTAGATTTTGATTTCCGGAATCCATGTTGGCAATTTGAAAACGCGTCGTGTTTATTGAGAAAGGTTTCCATTCGCACATAAAAAAGTCTCTCTAATATTTTTGAAAAAACTGACAAAAGAGAAATTGGCCGATAATTTTGAATTTCATTTTTGTTGCCTTTTTTGAAGAGCGGCTTAATCTTAGCTGTTTTAAAAATATCTGGAAAAATTCCGGTGCATAAGGATGCATTAAATATGTGAGTTAACGGGTGTATAATGGCTGGCGCGCACGTCTTTAACAAACAATCCGGAAATTCATCTAAACCGGCCGAATATTTATTTTTTAATTTACCGATTATTTTGAGAATTTCATAGGAAGAGGTTTCGGAAACGAACATAGTGTCTAAGATTTTTAGGGAAACGTCAGATGTTGAATTTTGTGGCTGAAAACCCTTAGTGAGATCGACAGCAATTCTCGAAAAGTATTGGTTAAAGAGACTAGCCACTGTTGCCGGATCGTTCACATCTCTATCGTTATCTTTTAAAACAACATTCTCTACAAGGTTTCTAGTTGGTTTGGTCGCATTTTTTACTATGTCCCACATTGATTTTGTTTTGTTATTTGAGCTCAAAATATCCTGATCGTGTTTCATGATTTTAGCCTGCCTTATGACTTTTCTTAACAATGATTTGTATTTTTTAAAGTACAGGAGGAAATCTTGAGATACGTTATGATGCTTAGAAATGAAAGAAAGAACTCGTTTGTTTTTACATGATGTTCTAATCCCTTGTGTTATCCAAGAATTGTTTTTGCGTGAAATATTTAATTTTCTTTTCTGAAGAGGAAAGCATGTGTTAAAATGAAATAAAAGCGTTGAAAAAAAAGAATAATATTGATCGTTTGTATCAATAGTATTATAAACCGCGTTCCATGACTCCTGCAGCAAGTAATCAATGAATAATTTTATTTTACTTTTAGAAAACACTCTACTCATACGTGTATTATTTATTGTGTCATTGTTCGCATTTCGTATAATGGTAAGAATTTGTGCATCGTGGTCACTGTATCCTAAATCTTTAGTTTCAATTTCATGTCGAGTAGTGGTTTTGTTAATTATAATTTGATCGATTGCCTTCTTTGAATTTACTGTGATCCGTGTAGGTACTTTTATTGTAATATCTAAATTGAAGGAATTAATTAAGTTAAGAAACTGCTCTTTCTCGCAAGATTCGGCCAGAAAATCAATGTTAAAATCTCCACATACAACAATGGATTCAAAAGAGCGATTGATGACTTTGATAAGTGTTATCTCTAGTTTTTCTAAGAACAAAATGTAATCTGCAGCTCTCTTTGTTGGAGGCCTGTAGATGCAAAGCAATATCATTTTTAGCACAGGAAGATGTACAACAGAAATTTCAAAAACATTTTCAACGGCATACTCATTGAATTCCGTCAAGGAGATAGAATCAATATTATTTTTAACGTAAATACAAGAACCTCCATTTGCCGGACTTTTATGAGATTCTCTTTTTCTACAATAATAGCCTGCGAGGTAAAAGTTTGGAATTTGGAAAATGCTAAGTTCATTAGGAGATAACCAATGTTCTGTAAAGCAAAGAACATCCATTTGATTTAAATCGCTCTGTAGAGCTGCCTCGATAAACTCAGTTTTATTTGAAAGGGATTGAACATTATGGTGCAATATCTTTATTTTTTGCAAGTACCTACACGAATGTTTTTCTGCTGCATCTGACTGTAGTTGCTATGTATTTACTCCATTTTTACCTCGAGTGCGTGGTCGAAGGTTGTAATGTGTCCCAGCAGTCACAGGTTGTGAGGAAATAGAGGCGTCATTGGTAGTGGGAATGGAAGAAACGGGAGTAGGTTCACAGGAGGGGGTAAGAGGGTTCAGAATAAGGGTGGGGGGTGGGGAACGTAAGGAAGGTGAAAGGGATGGATTTTTGGCAGGAGGCTGCGTAGGACTGGAGTTGATGATGTATTGTGCAAGCTTTTCACCGACTGCATGTTTTCCAGCAAGGTTCATGTGGAGACCGTGCCGGGTGAAGTGTTTTACTGAGAGGAAATTCATTTCAAAAAGTGTTACATCTGTTTCTCTCAGTTGCAGTTTTAGTTGTTGGTTTGCGTGCTTAATCTCGCTGCAGAGTGTTGGCCTGTTGTACCAGAAGGGCAGAGTCGAGACTACAATGTTAGTATTTTGAGGGCACATTGTACTTTGTTTACATGTTGCTCAGGTGTAAAGTTACCGCCCAAATTAATGTCATTCTGCCCTCCGATGATAAAGACTGTGTCCTGATTGGTCAGTGTCTTCGTGTGAGTGTCCAACTCTGCAGTCACGTCTGCAAACCTCCCGTTAGGTTTAAAAATAGACGAGACTGAGTAGTTGGGTGGTAACTTCCTACTGAGAATGGAGGAAAGATGGCGACCATGGCTGTCAGCTAAAATAAGTACCTGTTTTTTAGGCTCAGTAGGAATGGCTTTGTTTTCAAGTGGGCTAGGATGCGAAGCTTTACGTGTTTTGGTTTTGACACGCTTTCTAGCCTGTTTGCGTTGGTTTGTGCATGTATTTGTCGATGGAAGGGAAGGGTTGTGAGGATCAGGAAGGCGAGGAAAATCTGTTTCATAATCTAAAACACTAAATCTGTTTTGAATTGCGACTGGATGTGCTGTCTGTGTCTTATGTGCAGTCACGGGTGCACGGTTGGGAAAATTCGCAGTGTTGCCTACTTGTGCCCAACCGTCATTGTAGAGAACGACCTCTTCCAGCCTTCGGATATGTTTATCTAAATTACTGTTTACGTGTGTGAAGGCTTTCAGAAGGTCGGCTTTGAGGGTGTAGAGAGTAAAAAGAGTAGAACGAACAGTAGCCATGTCACGAATGCGTGTTAAAGTACGTGATAAAATTGGAATAAATACAAGAAAACTCAGATAAAAGCAACAGTCACCTAGCTTAATATTTTAAAAGTGTAAGATTTATGTGTATTCGATAAATTAAAAATTAAGATTCGATACAAGAAAGAGAAGGTATGCTAACTACAAAATCTATTGAAAACTAGTACTTACGAAATTTGGCAATGCGGTTACGTATTTTCGTTCACTTAAGCTGCAACTGTTTAATACAATGTCGACTATACTTTACCGTAAACAGATAAAGATATTAGATGAAATTTGTCTTCAAAATATTGAATAAGATTTGAAACAAATTCAAAACAACTCGATACACCGTCCTCGTAACGTTCAAATTAACTGAATAATCACTCGCCACAAAAATAAAATAAACTGAATAGTCACTCGTCACAAAAATAGAATAAATATTTCAGTAATCAAGTTAAAACAGTGATATAAAATCGAAAATAAACTGATCTGTTTATAAATTTTGACACTTGATCACCAACTCGTAATTCTGAAGTTCGTTAAGGTTCAGTAATATTTAAAATTCGTTAGCTGTTGGTTCGTCTTGGTTAGAGCAAAAAACCAGCCAAAATTATATTTCCAGCTAACCTGCAACAAGTAATGAAAGCACTTAAACACACAAAATGCAGTCAGATCGCTAAAAGTAGTAGATAAATCTCAAAAAATCAAGAGCACAACCAGATGCGTCAGTCTCAAAAGATGGCGTCAACCAGTTGGTATGGTATGCATGATGGTATGGATGGTATTGTCACACCCAAGGTTCGTTATCGAGCCACACGGTGGCGTCGATTGTCAACCACAGCGTCGAGCTCCGGCGGCGTGGGTGTGCGCCGAAGTCAACGAGGGCGGCCCGGGCCTAGCTCAGTCGGCCAACTTTGTCACCTGCTTAGAATCTAACTCGGATGGAAGGAGTCGTAAGGCGTTTGCTAACTACAGAAACAATTCAGTGGTTGGTAAAGCAAATAAAAAGGTTTATTCCCGCCTAATAATAGGCCGGGGAAGTTACAGTGATTCAAAGAGTTAAGAAAGGCCCTACCTGATGAGCTCAGTTAGAAACGAAAGAAAAAATGAGATAAAACTTAAATCTAAAAAAAAAGGGAGAAAGAACGAGAATTACAATCAAATTCCTTTACAGGCCCCAACAAACTCTAGGCCATTCGCCTTCTGGCTGACAATAATGAGGAAACAAGTGCCTAAGCGCGGCACAGCAATGCACAATAGTTCTTTGGCGGTCGTTGACCGAAGTTTATGCCTGAATGGGGCGGCGTGTAGGCGGCCCTCGGCGGCGGCGGCGGCGGCAGCGTCGGGTTCTCTCCGTCTGGGTCGGCGGCTGAGATGGCCCTGCCAGGCCGAGAAACGTCCTTCCACAATAGCTACCAAAGGAGCGGCGGCGGCGACAGCGGCTGCGGCGGTGACGGCGGCGGCGGCGACGGTCAGCTGGCCCGGATCGTGAATGATCGCGAATTCCGTTCACACAAGTCAGCAGTTCTTACGGAAAGTTCTCTGGAGTTTTCACGATCACGAATCTCGGAGAAAACTAGTCACCGGTCACTGCCCACGGCAGAGCTCAGTGTCCACGAACTAAGTCCCCAAAATAATAATTCTCCCTCGAACGCGGCGCCGGAGCTGTTACTCGCTCCGCGGCGCTCGCCCCCCCCCAGCTCAATCGAACAAGAAGAAGTGATCTTCTCCCCTACGCCGCTAGCGTGGAGGTCTCCTCGTTCCGCCACCCCGAAAATTCAAAAGTGCCCCAAAATCGCTCCCACCCCACGGAATTTTGCCCCTGATTGGCTAAGTGCTACTACGCCGTATTTTTGTCCTCGGCCAATCAGGTCCGGTGATTCTAGGAATTTTCCGTAGCCCTATCTCTGTCTGGAAAACGCTCTCCATCTGACTTCGGAAGTAGGTCAGTAAAGGGTACGCGGAATGTCCGTTGGGACCCCCGGAGAAAGCTGCGAAGGACGGCCTAGGTACTTAGTGCGCATGATACCCGGAACGGCGGGATCAGCACACGTCTCTAATCTCTTCTTCGGCGCCCGGGTGCGTGACGGGATGAGGGTCGACTCGCGGACGATGGCCATAAACTTTTAGAGGGGCGCGTGCTGTCATCCCTTCCATTAGCGGAGGGGGCGCGCCGACCCGGCTGGCGGCGGCGGGAGTGACGCCTCGCATCGACAGTTATTTGTGAAATTTAAAAAATATTAAAATAGCGTACCGCTACAGTATGGATGGATGGTATGGTATGGATGCAACCAACATGGTATGCATGATCTGATGACACTTTTTGTAGTGCGTCTAAGAGATGGGATCCAAAATTTTTGACGAATCTGTGACATGATTGATTGCGTTCCTGCATGAAGAAGTTGTAGATGCACTTGTCGAATCAATAATTTTGATAGTCGGTGAGTTGATGGGAGAATGATTTGATGTTTGGTATTGAATGGAAGATAGGTGTTGTCTAGTCTTCCTCCTACTCTTAATAATCCATCAGTATGTAGTTCTGGAGCTAATGACTTAATTTTACTTTGATGATGGATGGGCTTGTTAGCCTTTAGTGCTGTCAATTCTTGTTTGTAAATTTGATTTTGAACTATCTTGCAGATAATTACTTCCGCTTCTTGCAATTGTGCCGGCAATATGGGTGGATTGATGCGAGCCTTTGGGTACCTTAAGTTGTGAATGAAGCGTACGCACAGTGCGATACTTCTTAGAACCTTGTTGTAGCTTGAGCAATTTTCAATCAGTTGCAGTAATTGATTCGATGTTTCCCTGATTAAGAAGTCTGCTGCCCCCGAATCATGAGTGCAGACAGTAAAATTTGCTATTAGAAGCGTAGTGATGATCTTTGGGTGAGAATTCTGCAAAAGAAAGGACGGTCCTTGCCACCACAGTTGATTGTCTCTTAGTTGAGATAATTGAGTTCCTCGTGAAATGAGATCAGCTGGATTATGATTAGATGTGATGTGATGCCACTTACAATGATTGGTAAGTCCTTGAATTTCTGACGTTCTTATAGTCACAAACGGTATTCGTTTTTTATGAGGTGACTTTATCCATGCACAAACTGTAGTAGAGTCTGAATAAAGATGTATTTGATTGACGACTATTGGTAATCTTGGCACCACCCTTTTGACTAGTCGCGCTAATAGTAGTGCTGCGCACAATTCCAAATGTGATATTGCTCGTTCTCGTACTGGAGTGACTCTTGATTTGGCGACGAGCAGATTGCATTGTACCTTTCCCTTCTCAGTGGTTGTTCGTACGTACAAACAAGCTCCGTATGCTGATAAACTGGCGTCTGCAAATCCATGGATTTGAATTTCTGTTGTGTCTTGATCCTTTCGTACACTTCTTGGAGCTGTTAGTTGATTCATGTTTTGTAGATCATTAAATATATGTTTCCATTCGATGAGTAATTCTGGCGTTAATAAGTCGTCCCATTCAATCTTCGTTTTCCATATTTTTTGCAATAACATTTTTCCTTGAATAATTACTGGTGCTGCAAGACCAATAGGATCATAACATTTTGCAATGCAAGAAAGTACCATTCGTTTTGTGAACTGGTGAGAATTTGAGATTTGTTTGTTGCTGCAACTAAATGCAATTTCGTCATCAGCGATGTTCCACGTTAATCCCAATGTACTTACACCTTCCGTGAGAATTGTTGACGTTTGAACTTCTTTACTTTCGTTTGGAATGATATCCAGCAATTGTTGAGAATTTGATAGCCATTTGTGCAAATGAAAACCACCTTTGTCTAGAATTTTGGTTAATTCTTGATAATGTTCAATTGCTTCCTCAGGTGAGTTGGCTCCTGTGAGTATGTTATCTACGTAGAAACAGTTTTGGATTTTTTCATGAATGATTGGATTGTCAGCTGCTTCATCGTCGGCTAATTGATTTAATGTTTTAGTTGCTTGGTATGGTGCAGATGCGGTACCATATGTCACCGTGGATAATTGAAATTCTTGAATTGCAGTTTGAGGATTCGGTCTCCAAAATATTCTCAGAAGATTTCTATCAGATGGATTCATTATTATTTGTCGATACATTTTGATGATGTCCGCCGAATATCCAACCGGCCACATTCGAAAGTTCAGAAGAATATTTAGTAGGTCCGGTTGTACCACTGGTCCTACCGCCAAGATGTCATTGAGGCTAACCTTATTTGAAGTTTTTGCTGAGGCATCGAAGACAGTTCTCAATTTTGTGCTGCTTGATTGTTCCTTTATGACTCCGTGATGAGGTAAGAAGAAATTCTGTTCATTTGTGTTGATTGGAGGAGCTGGCTGCATGTGTCCAAGCTCTTTGTATTCATTCATGAAATCTTTGTACATTGTTGCGAATTGAAAATTGTGCTCAAATTTTCTCTCTAATGCTTCGTATCGTTGTAAAGCTAGTTTCCGCGAATCACCTAATTCTGGAGCTGCTGGCTTGATTGGAAGTGAAACGATGTATCTGCCCGTTTCATCTCTGCTTGTGGTAGTTTTGAAATGTTCTTCGCAGAAAATTTCTTCCGGAGAATGCCTGACTTCAGATGATAGTTCTTCCAATTCCCAGAACCGCGTTAATTCATCTTTCACTTGTTGTGAATCAATAAAGTTGGAAATAAATGGTTCCCTTTGTTGTTCTTCTGGTTGATAGCTTCCCATGAACGTCCAGCCGAATACTGTGTTGATTAATGTTGGTAACTTGGGATGCGTCCACTTGCTGGGAATAAAAACGTGTGCCGTGATGTCTGCTCCTAACAACATATCTACATTGTTTGGTTTGTGAAACGTTGGATTTGCAATAAGTATGTTTTCTGGTATTATCCATCTTGAAATGTTGATGTTTGTAGAAGGTAGCTGATTTGCGATCTTGTTGACTACAACATATGTATTTTCTGAGGACCATGATGAAAACTTTGATCGAATTTTTGCGTTAACTATGGATGATGCTTCAGTTTCATTGTCTGTAATTGTTTGGATAGTAAGCCTTGTTGGTTTTGTTGCTAGCTTGAGCTGGTTGGCTAATTGTTGCGTTATCAAATTACAATTACTTCCGCTATCTAACAAAGCGCACACCTCGTGAGCCTCATTATTTTGATCTAAAACAAGCAACCTAACAGTTGGCAACATTGTTGGTTTGATTGATGATCCTGCTTGACATGCCATGATTTGTTGTGGTTGCTGATGATTTTGACTAATTGTTCCTCCTAGAGACATTGAACATTCTGAAGGAGAGACTGGTGATTTCTCCGAGTCTGGATTGTTGGATGTACAGTAGCACGTTTTTGCTACGTTAAGAAAGGTAGAATTCTTTATAAATGAGTCATGCAACAAAGTGTGATGATTTTTGTTACACGTTTTGCATTTCGCTGTACTGCAGGTATGATTTACAATATTAGCTCTTAGGCAATTGTAGCAAAGTCGATTCTTTTTCATGTGCGCTAGCCTGTCCACTGGATTTAGTAATTTAAATGATTGACATTGAAAAATTGAATGTGATTCCTTGCAATATGGACATTTTGCGAATTTTGAAAGTTCACCGGTAATTTTGGTTCCTGACCCACTGTTTGGATGTCGTTGGATGATTCCTGGGTTTGATAAGGAATTTTCTTCGATTCGGAACAATCTTTCAAGAAAGTTATGCATGTCCTGAATTGCTGGATTGGCGGTAGTCGCTACCTGTTTCTCCCATTCTCTAGCTATTTCTGGTGGGCAATGGGCTAACATACGGTGGATGACCATAAGTTCGATTGCCGGTACTTGTAACGTTAATGCTTGCAATGCCTTGTAATTAGCCATGTAATGATCTGAGAATCTCTGAATTGAATGGGGTTCTTTTAAATTAATTGCTGGAGGACATTCAAAATTAGCTATGTACGAAGAGGCTAATCTACGAGGATTGTTGTATCTTTCATTCACTAGTTGCCATGCTACTTGGTAATTTCTGAAGTGTTGGTTAAATTGCTAATGATTGATTGAGCTTCGCCTGTGAGGGCATTTTCTAAGTAATGAAATTTTTCTACATTGGTCAAATGTACATTTTCATGGATTAGTTTATTGAATACATCTCTGAATTTTGTCCACTGTGAAAATTCACCGTTGAAAGTTGGTGCTTGCAATGCTGGAAGTCGTAATCCTAAATGAACTTCATTGAGTGGAAACATGTTTGAATTAGTTGGCACAGTTGGGGGTGGAGCGTTTGATGTCTGCCTATCGAATGGTGAGTTTTTTATGCGTAGTTCAACTTCTGTTATAAGGTCAATATGTTCATTTTCTAGTTGTAGAAACTGTTCTATGGTAAGTTCATCATCACTAACAAGAGATTCTTGAGCCACTTTGAGTTCGTTCCACGATTCTTTGAGATTAGTTAATAGATTGATTAACTTGTAATGTGAGTTTTCATCTATGATAGTAAAGTTATGCACCCACGTGCATTTACTTTTAAAAATCTGAAGTGCTACGTTTCGCCTATCAACAAGATTTTTCCTAGCTAATCTTTCTGCCTTCGACATTTTGACCACAGTGTTTTTAGTATTTCTACACTATATTGTTTTGATAATTTAAATCACCTTCTGTACTGCCCCCGAAGAAATACTGAATGTAAATAATGTCTGATGTTTAATAATGTTTGTTAATAAAATTGAATTACTGCTTGCCTATCAGGGGGACACCTTGTTGACACTACATCTGATAACACTGATAACTGATATCTGATACCTGATAACACTGATAACACATTCAAATAACTTGCCTTAATCTAACATCACCTCACTCACAAATCAATGTTACATGCTAAAGTTTACTAAATACTAATGAACACTATGCTGCTGAATTGAAACTGTACATGTATAACTTATAAATGAACATCTGACATGAAACCTCAGTCATAAATAAAGTTAGTAAACACCGTTCATGTACTTTGGTATTGTATGCATGTGAATTGCAACACCTTTAAATGTTGACTGATTAGTTTAATGAATGGTGATGAACACTATATTGCTGACTTGAAGATTATACATGCATAAATTATAAAAAACACTTTGACATGACACTTCATTTACAAATAAATGTTACTTGCCACCTTTAAAGAATACTAATGAATACTATACTGCTGGATTGAAAAATGTACATACATAAATTATAGAAACACTTTGACATGAAACTATTATCACAAATAAATGTTACTAAACACCTTTAAAGAATACTAATGAATACTATACTGCTGGATTGAAGAATGTACATACATAAATTATAGAAACACTTTGACATGAAACTATTATCACAAATAAATGTTACTTGCCACCTTTAAAGAATACTAATGAATACTATACTGCTGGATTGAAAAATGTACATACATAAATTATAGAAACACTTTGACATGAAACTATTATCACAAATAAATGTTACTAAACACTGATCATGATTTGGTATTGTATGCATGTGAATTGCAACACTTTTAAATGTTAACTGAATAGTTTCATGAATAGTAATGAACACTGTACTGTTGTCTTGAATACTACATGCACACATTGTAAAACACTCTGACGTGAAATCTCAGTGGAATTATTTCGTCATGATTACTGCCATTCACTGAATATAATGATGAATATCTGATTCTCACATCCGATGCCCGGAGGACCACTGTTCTTATCTGAAATGCATTCGAGACCCGGAAGAACAATATTCTTATTTGAATCGGGAGGATTAATGATGTTTGTTTTAACATTAGGCCATGAGGACCGATGTTTTGTTTAAATTGCAGTTGTGGCCATGTGGCCAATGATAAAAATTGACTTAAGGTTGCTGTTTTGCATCTCTGGTAGTTCTGACGAAATGAGGTTTCAGATAAAAACAAAATGATTAGTGAAGAAATGAGGAAGTGAATGGCGGTAACTGAAATAAGTGATATTTTGCAGTTTAAATTGAATTTACTACATAGAATTTGAGTGACAAATGAATACATAAATACAAAAAAACACTGACCTTCCTTTGATGTATAACATGGTACAATACTTAAAGCTAAAATACAACCGTGCTTCCTGAGTTGAAGGTGAGAAGTTTGCAGTGGTAGTTCCTTCCATTCTACGACGTAATGAAGTTGATGCACAATGAATTACTTAACGTGTGGTCACAACACAATTCAGGTATAACTTGAACATTTACTGTAGTTGAAGTAGTTCAATATAACACGTTTTGTATAGACAATGATGAAAAGACAATGTTTTGAGTGAATTTGTGAGCGCAAGGGCTTGCGTGCGTGTGCCCACAGCGGTTGCCAGCCAGACACTGCCTGCGACCAAGAGTAACGTATTTTTCGCCGCCCCGGCCTGCGCTGTTGCTGGAGCGGTGTCGGCTCGGTGAGCGCTGGATCGGCGTTGCCGCTTTGTCCGCACAGATTCTCGACGCGATTTGTAACAATCATAATGAAAACAATTACTTCACATGCAACATAAAACATTTGTGACATACAAATACTGGCAAATACAAAAAGCACATTTATTAAAATTTCAAGATATAAAATGTAAGGAGTATTATGTTGTAACATACAGAAAATATCTAAGGCGAATGCCCCGCAGTTAAATAAAACAAAATTATTAACATTTCCTTGAAACAAAACTTGTAATCAAAATAAAATCCCACCCAATAATTTCTTTTAAAAAATCAAATATATATATTTTAATAGGTCATAGCCCATTTCCACATTTCCACTCATCTGAAAGTTGTTTGTACAAATGAAGGGCCCAAATAGGGGAGAAAAGGGATGTGAAAAAATTAATGAATAGACCATTTCCTTGACGATCTTGTGGAAAATAATTTCCTAGCATAGCAAAGAAGATTTATGTAGACCTTTTATTGAAAGAACAATATGTTTTATGGAAAGGACAATGTGTTAGCTGATCGAAGAAAATACAATATCAAACCATAACCATGGTTAACTCTTAGCTCACAGCTGTAAATTTTATTTGAATCTGCCGCGTCGGCCATTTTTACACGTCGACCAATGGACCGTTATTTTTTTCTGGTTCCGAATGAAGATAAAGAATGCTAATATGCGGCCCGCCCCGGCTGGCCCGGACGCAGGTCCGCTCCCCCGTCAGCCGTTCCTCCTCCGATCGAATAAAATTCAGATAACATTAAACTAATATCAACGATGTCTCGTTCGCGGTGGGTCGTACCGTTACTATATATATATACAATATATATATATATATATATATATATATATATATATATATATATATGCCAACGTTCCACATATACCGCCATTACACCACGTGCAATTACGTCATTACACAATATCCCATTGCCCACTTAGTTATTTAACGTTAAAAAAAGTAAGAATGTGACTTACTATGGAGAGAATTACAATCTGTGCACGTTTTCTTGAACTCCAGGATCCTTATCCTCATTCATATTCATATTATTACGCTAAATTGTGAATACTATGTGCCAATGAGTGTGTTTAGTAACAATTACTAAGAAAAATATTCCTTGCTGTGAAAAAATGCAAATGAATATGATTGGTCGGAGACTTGTTCTTTCTGGTCCTCCTGCAGCCACTGTCGATGCTTTGAACGCATAGAGACCGAGTGGCAGTGTGTTCCCCATCAGCATATCCAGAATCTCTTTGAATCCATGCCACGGCATCTACCGGTTCTAATGGCAGCGCGTGGTGGCTTCACACCGAACTAAATTCTCAAGCTCAAAATGCTGGTACACTTCTGTAATTCAACTCATTTGTATAGTGTGATATTCCTAATCTGTGGCATACAATTTGATTGTAATAGTATGGCAACTTCTTGGTGTTGCAATTTTCACAAAGTCAGTGTATGTCATGTTACATTTAGACATCTGTAGTTCAGAATATTCTTCAAGTGAATTTGTCATTCATTACGTTTCCCTGAAACGCTCTTTCATTTGAAACTAATTCGTTAATTCATTAGGTGTGAGAGCTACTGGGTGTGTATTCTTCAGAAATAATGCAGATGCCGTCCGCCTCTTTCGCAGAAAATGGCCGTTCAAGGACAGACTGGAGAGAATCTACGGCCGCTTGGTCTCCGCGGGCATCGTGTTCCACTGGAAAGATGTGTACTTGCGGGAATTCGGCGGGCGCATTGAACAGTGGGGGCACTCGGAGGACACGCCGCCCAGTGACGACCCGCAGCGCTTCGTGCTGGAAGACGTGCAGGCGCACTTCCTGCTGCTGGGCGCGGGGCTGCTGGTGGCGGCGGCCGCCCTCGCGGTGGAGGCGGCGCTCAGCCTGGAGGCGGGGGAGGAGGCTCCAGATGGCGCAAGGGCGGGATGGCAGACTGGCCGGATGCCAGGCCGGCAAGATACAACTGTGGCTGTTGCCTGAAAAACGGGACGCCGAAACGGCAACGGCAGAGAGGCGGATGCCAGAGGGGCGGATAACGGAGGGGTGGATGCCAAAGTGTCGGATGCCGGAGGGGCTAATGCTAGAGAGGCGGATGCCAGAGGGATGGATGACAGAGTGGCAGATGCCGGAGGGGCGGATGCCGGAGGGGCGGATGCCGGAGGGGCGGATGCCGGAGGGGCGGATGCCGGAGGGGCGGATGCCGGAGGGGCGGATGCCGGAGGGGCGGATGCCGGAGGGGCGGATGCCGGAGGGGCGGATGCCGGAGGGGCGGATGCCGGAGGGGCGGATGCCGGAGGGGCGGATGCCGGAGGGGCGGATGCCGGAGGGGCGGATGCCGGAGGGGCGGATGCCGGAGGGGCGGATGCCGGAGGGGCGGATGCCGGAAGGGCGGATGCCGGAGGGGCGGATGCCGGAGGGGCAGATGCCGGAGGGACGGATGCGGGAGGGGCGGATGTCGGAGGGGCGGATTTGGGAGGGTTAGATGCCGGAGGTTTGGATGCCGGAGGGGCGGATGCGGGATGGTTGGATGCCGGAGGGGCGAGTGCCGGAGGGGCGAATGCCGGATGAGCTAATGCGGGTGGGTTGGATGCCGGAGGGGAGGATGTCGGAAGGGCGGATTCTAGGGGAGCGAATATCAGAAGGGTGGATGCCGGGAAACGGGATTCTGAGAAGGCGGTATTCTATAGGAGCGTGATAACGGAGAAAACGGGATGGGGGATATGTGGGAGTTCTAAGAAAACGGATGTTCGTCGTGCAATGGGAGTTGTCAGAAGAATCTGATGCCTGAGAGACGACAATGCCAGATGGACGGAAAGTGAGGGAAGGAAAAGTCGGTGAGGTTAGATATTGGAGGACCTAATGTAGAGAGGGGTACGTTTCTGGGGACAGTACTTTAGAGGGAGAATGTCGGAAGGGTAAAATGCCGGAGCGAGGAGCAGGAGGGGTGGGATAGAAGGCGAGATTTTGAGAACATCGTATACGGTAGGGAGCGAGATAGGGAGGCACAGAAAATGGGAGATGCGGGATTCGGAGTGGCAATCATGTCGCAAATCTGGGGACGTGGTTGACAGATCTGAAAACACATTTACAGTAATCCTTCAACATTCGCGAGAGGTAGGTTCTCAAAAAGCATCTCGAATGTCAAATCCGCGAATGTTGAAGAAAGGTGGGTTAGAGAGCTGGACATCGAAAAGCTGTTGAAAAAAGAAAGAAAAATATATCTGACAAACAATTGCAATAGAGCTGAGTAAGAGTTACTGCAAACAGAGTTCACAATTAGCACCCCAAAGATAAGAAATAAAACCACATTTGAAAGTTTTCAAAGTTGAATGTGATTCGACTTGGCATTTGGTAATTTTTTGTTTCATCACCCTCGTCATTGTTCTTATACCCAAATGCGGAAGAGTTGCTGCTTCTATTTTTCTTTTAAATTTCGAAGTTACTTCCATGTCCGGATCACGTTCGAATGCCCTTTCCACCAGAGCTTGTTCAAGTTCCAGAACCACATTAACAGTTTTGATATTGAAGTTGCTCCAGGACGACGTTTCGCTTCCGTTACTTCATTACGATCGAGGAGGTTTTCGTCCCTGATTTCCTGAAGCTCCACTTCAGTGACATTGTAATGAGAGTTGCACAGAACCTGAATGGCTTTTCTGTTCATGTGGCCAAAACCCTTACCTCCAAATTGACTTAACAGAATTTTGCTGTTCTGTTATGCTGTTATATGAATTATTCTAACAAACATTTTTGCAGAAACTGTGAGTTCCAATGGCCGCCGAGTTCCTTTTCCAGATGACGGAGATTAAGAAAAGGAAAAGCGCTCGCTTTCAAAAAAAATATATTACCACCAAAAGGAGCACTCGCGAATGTTGAAGTCCCGAATGTTAAAACCGATAGCATTTCTCTAATCGCGAATGTTCGGAACTCGCGAATGGCTAATTCGCGAATTTAAAGGGATTACTGTATTATCTTTCATTCTGAGATTTATTTTATTACTTCTGAGACTAATTTTTCATGTTCTGCAATTTCGCGTTCAAGAAATTGTCAAATTTTGGTTTGTAAGCAGCGGCGCAGTTGGAGGAGGGATGGGGACAGGCGGGCGCTCTGCCCTGGTGACACCATTTGAGGGGTGACACGACATAGAAAATTTTATGGTTGGAATTATTATTTTACTTATTTATTTAAAAATCATGTATATAAATTTAAAAGTTATGCATTTAAATCATAAATACTAAGAAAAATCAAAATTTTGAAATTCAAATTTGAAAAACTTTTGATCGCAACCCCATTGATTTGTATATCATATAAAAGGCCATAAAGAAAGCTGTAAAATGACACCCTTTTCAGCACCCTATCATAATTTGGAGAAGTTTTCGGGAACCCAATTTTGTAAAATTTTACATCGCTGTATTTCACAAATAGGTGGAGATATTATACTCAAAATTTGTATTTTTCTTATTCTTCATTCATGCTACCTATGTGTCAAATTTCATCTGAATCTAATATGGTGAGGTAAAAAACTGTGTTGATTTAATATGGAATGACCCTATTGTATTGTGAGCATGAATAAACAGTTACGTGTGCATTTGTGACTTATATAAAGTGTTGTTATTAAGTGTTCACCCCAACCCTGCATGCAATACGTTACATGGTGTCAGGAGTTATTGGATTTTGTTGACTGAACGTAGGAAAAATCAGCAAAACAAGAAAATGGCGAACATTGAAGAAAACGTGCAAGATCAGAGGTTAGCTCATCGCATAAACATTCGGCAACCGAAACTCCTGATATTTAGTAAAAACATGGCACAGGAATGGAAAACGTGGACAGTGTCGTACAACTGGTACTCAAAAGCAATACAGTTGGATAAAGAACCGCCCGAAGTCCAAGTCGCCACATTTATGACCACAATAGAATATGAAGCTGAAGAAATATTTGAATCTTTTAACCTCACAGAAGATCAACAAACAAACATGCAGGTAATTATGGAAAAATTTAACAATTACTTTGTGCCAAAAGTAAATGAAACATATGAAGCATACGTTTTTCATAAAATAGTGCAAGAATCAGACGAAAATTTTGAACAGTTTCTGATTCGAATAACAACACAAGCAAGAAAATGCAATTTTGGTGAACTAGAAAAACGAATGTTGAAAGACAAAATTGTCAATGGCATAAAAGATGACAGATTACGTGAAAGATTGCTAGGTACTACAGACCTAACCTATGATAGAACAGTACAAATGTGTCAAGCAAGTGAGTTGGCACACAAACAAGCCAGTGACATGAGCAAAAACAACAAATCGCAGTTGTCAGTTGCTGTAGTGAAGAAAAAGTCACAAACAAAGAAAAATAGTGACCATTTCGATTGCATACGGTGTGGTACGAAACACGGAAAGCTATCTTGTCCAGCATTTAAGAAGAAATGCAACACATGTGGAAAGTTGGGACTTTTTAAAGTTTGTTGCAGGTCCAAAAAGAAGATTCATGTGGTACACAACTCGAAAGACGACGAAGCAAGCTCTCAATCGTCAAACAGTAGTGACACGATGTACATTGGCAGCATCACAGTACCATCAACAGAAGAAGATTGGATGGAATTAATAAAGGTGGGAAACAAAGCGTTTCATGCTAATTTACACAGCGGCGCTCAATGCAATGTTCTTCCGTTACACATAATTGAAAAACTTGCTGTTATTTGTGAAATAAAACAATCCGAAGTGAAAAAGCTAGTAACATTCAGTGAACACAAGCTAAGTGTTATAGGTGAACTGAAACTGAAATGTAAGATCAAGAATAGAAACACTGGACTAAAATTCTTGATTGTGAAGGAAAAAGTTCAACCAATAATAGGAAAGAAGACTTGTGAATAAGAAAAGCTGTTAGTTAGGGTGCAGAGCGTCAAGATTAATCCAAAATTAGACGAGAAGCAGATTTTCAACGGTTTGGGGTGTTTTAAAGGCCACGAATACATCGACCTTATTGAAAATCCAAGCTTCGAGATCTCTCCAGCTAGAACGATTCCATTAGCCATAAAAGAAGCAGTGAAACAGGAGCTCGACAAAATGGTAAAAATGGACGTCATCAAACCGGTCACAAAGCCAACAGCAACAGTATCGCCTCTAGTGATCGTCAAAAAAGGAGACAAAATTTGCCTGTGTATCGACCCTACGGACGTAAACAAAAATATTAATTTTCCTTTCAACACAATTGAAGCCATCGCAGCAAGAATCGCCGGGAGTAAGTATTTCACCCGTCTGGACTGCACTCGTGGTTTTTGGCAAATAAGAGTCACCGAGAGAACGCAAGAATACTTAACTTTTGCAACCCCATTGGGCCGTTAAGCGACTTCCGTTTGGACTCTTCTCAGCTCCAGACGTATTTCAGCAGATTATGTCAGAGGTTCTGCAGGACATTCCAAACGTTGAATGCGCAATGGACGACATACTAATTCATGCTAGTACAGAGCAGAAACTTCGAAACATCACTGAAATAGTACTCCGAAGACTGCATGAAAATGGCCTGAAACTCAACAAAGAAAAGTGCTCATTTAATGTACAAAGGATTAATTTTCTGGGCCACGTCTTATCAGACAAAGGACTTGAAATAGATGAGACCAAAGTCGACGCGATAAAGAAGCTCAAAGTTCCGAAGAATTGCGAAGAACTACAGAGACTGTTAGGCATGGTTAATTACTTGGGAAATTTGTTCCATGTCTGTCACAATTGACAGTTCCACTACGCATTTTACTGAAAAATGATGTCGCATAGATTTGGGGCCCGAAACAAGAACAGGCGTTCAAAGGAATAATAGAAGCACTGTCCAGCATTCCAGTCTTGAGGTACTATGATATAAAAGAAGATGTGACATTATCGGTCGACGCACCATCGAAAGCATTAGGAGCAGTCTTGATGCAAAAAGGTCAAGCGGTAGCTTATGCAACTAAATCATTAAACAGCAATGAACAAGATTATCCACAGATTGTTAAGGAGGCATTGGCACTCCGCTACGGCTGTAAGAAATTTCATGACTATATTTGGGGTAAGAAATTAACAGTCGAAACTGACCATAAACTTTTAGAAACAATTTGGAAGAAACCGCTTGTGAATGCACCACCGAGACTACGAAGAATATTGCTAGATCTCAAGGAGTACAGCCCTAACATAATATACAAGAAAGGAAGTGAATTGAAAATTGCTGATATACTCAGCAGAGATTGTGAAGATTCCTATGAAGAGGATGAGGAGGAACTTCAGGTTCTAATGGTTTTATCAATGTCTGAAAGCGTCACTGAAGATTTCAGAAGATCGACACTCGAAGATCCAACCTGCCAGGCGCTCATAAAGATGATGAACAAAGGATAGCCTGACAACGTTCTTCAAGTACCGCAGATATTGAGAACATTCTTCACCTTTCGAGACGAATTATCACATTGTGACGGGCTTATTTTCAAAGGAGATCGCGTGTTCGTCTCCCGAAAGCGAAAGATCAAGAGTTCTGGAAGTAATTCACAAAGAGCATCCAGGCATACAAGCAACACTTAGAAGATCTAGACAATTCGCATTTTGGGAAGGTCTAACAAAAGATGTTATCATATTAGTAGAATCCTGCAAAACCTGTCAACATACACAGCGCAAACCGGACAATGAAACAATCATCATGAAGAAAATACCAAAATTCGAAATAGTATCGTCAGATGTGTTTTCCTACAAGAGCAACAGCTATCTTGTTCTTGCAGACAGCTACAGTGGATACTATGAAGTTCAGAAAATGACCAGGACAACAGCATCAGAAATGATGAGTCAATTTAAAATTTGGTTTGCGACTCATGGAGTTCCACAAGAATTTCATTCTGACAACGCAGTATATTCATCGAGAGAATTTGCAAAATTCGCAAAGGAATGGAACTTCAATCTTGTTACATCGAGCCCTCATTTTGCAAGGTTAAATGGATTAGCTGCAAAGTATGTGGACATTGCAAAAAGACTAGTGAAGAGATGTGACATCAGTGGTGAAGATCTTCAACTGGCGTTACTAATGTCAAGAAACACACCTCGAGATCAAGAACTTGGCACGCCATCTTCAAGATTATTCGGAAGGAATACGAGAACACCAATTTCTCTTTCCAACAACCATCTTCAGCCTAAACTACAAACCGACGTATCACAGACACTTGAGAAAAATAGAGCACAACAGAAGAAATATTCTGATCGCGGAGCCAAAGAATCACAAAGATATCGAAATGACGAGAAAATCTTGATCAGGGACACAGACAACAAATGGTATTCTGGCAAAATACTACATCCAGTTTGTAACAAATCTCTACTTTTTCTTTATACTACTGCTACTGAATATCAAATCTACCATTTGCTTACCAATTTACAATCTGGGCAACTCGACCCGCCCGCCATACGGGGGACGAGAAACCTCCGTGAAAGTTTTTCTGGCTATTGATTGCTGCGGATTTTTCGTTGCTTGTGGCTAGTTTCTCACTTCTGGATCACCAAATTTCTGACTGATCGTAGCGGGCGTTGCACCTAAATAACTTAGATCACTTCCAGGCTGCACTCCACTCAGCAATTTTATATTTTTTTTTACTTTAGTGAACGACTACAACTTCACAGCACATATGCTTACAACTATCACCTCCTTCCCTTCCAACAGAACTTTTTTACCTCACCCAAAAGTCGACTTTCATCTTTTTTCAACAAAGCCCCCTAGCAACCACCTGCGATCGACTATTCTTTTCCTCAACAGTTGGTATATCACAAGTTACTGATCGTTCTTACATGATTCAGAAGGATGATGGAACGATTATGCGACGAAACACCAGTTTCATCAGACCAACGAAGATCGAAGGCTACCAAACAAACGCCAATTACCACGAACTTCAAGGTGGAACCTCATCAAGGTAGAGATGGGAGACTGCAGTCTACAATTCAAGATCCAACAGCGAATGTGCCCGAAAGATCACAACTACCCTTCACCAATTCAGATGATCTCAACAGAGGAAAAACTCCAATTAAGTCAACCTTGATACAGAACAATGCAACAAAACAATCATCTTTAAATTCGTCCAAATACATATCAAGATATGGCAGAACTGTAAAACCAGTTGTTAGATTAAACTTGTGAACATTAATCTCTATTAAAAACTAATTGATCAAGAAAATGTAGTAGTTAATGTTCGTCTGAAATTTATAGCTTAAAGATTAACAAAGTTCTTTAAAAAATAAAGTGTTGTATTTTATTCATAATTTCAATATGCAATATAATAAAAGATCAATAATCATTTTTATTTTGAGAAGGGAGATGTAACGATAACCGTGTATCGATGTATCGAGTAGCACATCTCTGTAACACAAGGCATGACTAGTCTGTCAGTATTGTATTGTGAGCATGAATAAACAATCAGTTACGTGTGCATTTGTGACTTATATAAAGTGTTGTTATTAAGTGTTCACCCAACCCTACATGCAATACGTTACACTAGCCCAATTGAGAAGGACGTTTGCAAATTAATTAAAAATAGATTACTATACTATATGGTAAGTGTATCGTGTACTTCGTAAAGCTATTATTTAGAAACTGGAGGTACATGCAAAACGCTCAACAAATTTGTGAATAATGTTGTATGTTAACTGAAATATTGCTAAATATTACACATTTAGACGTATGCATAATAGTTAAGGGAAAATGAATAAGCAGGGAATTTTAACTCGTTGATTCCCACTGAAAAATTACCCTTCGATAGCAACGTCCGGTTATGAATCTCGGTTGCTTCAAAATATGCTCATTCGGTGAAAACAGTGTTGGAATCAGGAGAATTAAATTTCACTTCTTATAGTGTTTTTACGTGAACAAATTTTAAACTAAGCAATATTTTAAGGGTTCTGCTTAGTGTATTTCCCATCGACCCCCGACCTAAGAGGCCGGTTCATTTGCAATTTCTGTAATATTAGTGGCAATGGTTTGCTTTTCATTAAAGTTGAACGTGAGAAGTTTATTTGTAGATACCATCAGAGACAGACAAGTACTAAAGAATTCAAATTCAATGGTAATGTATTAGTTCAGTGAGGTTTGCTTCTATTTTCTTCTTTTGAAGTGCATTTTCTGAATCAACGGACAAAAATATGCAAAATCATAGAATTCCGCTCCCTTCTCATCATTTTATACAAACTTGTCAATATTATAAAAAACAACCACCATGTAAGTGAAGTCGCAAACTACCTAGACAGCTGATGAGACACAGGCCGCTTTTCGAAATAGGGGTTCATAGAGTTTACGTACGAGTCTACATGTATGTATAGTATGAAAGGTCATTTTTTACCAACTAGCAAAGCAATAAAGTATACATAAATTCTTTAGTGCCAGTTTTAATAAGGTTAGAAAACTATTATAATTAAACAAGATAACAGACATTAATATATTCCTTAAGTTAATTAAATTCCCAGTTGAAAGACCTCGATCAAATAAAGGAAATATTAAAAGTATTTGCTATGCCATTTCAGTCGAAACCAGAGGATGTGCCAAACAACTTGCAAATAGAGATCATTGAACTACAATGAATCAGCTTACTTCAACATGAATATAAAGAATACGGGTTAAGAGAGTTTTACCAATCATTGTGTTCTTTTCGCTTCCCGAGCATTCGAAAATTTGGAAAGGGAAATAATTTCAATATTTTACAACGTCTGCTCCCGTGGGCATATTCTGCACTTACGGGACTGCATTCTGCCCGTGGGAGCTGCGAAAGTGGAAGTAGTGGGGGAATCGCGGAGCGGGGTCGACGCGGCGCGTAGATTGAATGCCTGGGTATATAATGCTGTGTCCCATTCTGTGAAAGGACCTACCGTACGATTTATTTCACGTAAGATATGACCCGAAACACAAAACAACAACCTCCCGGAAATCACCCGCCATACTTACTACATTGGCTTAGGGACTTTTAATTACAATTTAAGTTGGAGGAAGCAGGTGCCAACCCCAACTTATATTTGGCTGGCTAAATAGTTGGCTGGCTTGCTTACGTGACTGACGTGCTGTGGCTGTGCTCCAATATTTTACTAATTTTCAGCTACTTTTCTACATATTTCAGGTGACTTTTGCTGTTAAACTGTCTTCTTTACTTCTTTATTTGTTACAGATAAGCTGAAAGAGATTTATATTGTCCGAAGCAGTGAAAAAGAAGTAATCCAAATATTTGGTTTAAAAGACGGCGTAACAGACAAACGTTTATTTGAACAGGGTAAAGACCATTAATATTAATTTTTATCTGTAAATTAATTGAAATTTGCGTAAAGTTTTAAACTATTAGTGAAAGTGTTGTGAAAATTGTGAAAACATAAAAATTCAAAGTTTCGTCTACCACAGTAACGGAAAGACTTGAACTTTATATTTAAATTTGTGGAAGTGGTGAATTTCGTGGCCTTTCAATAGGTAAAGTATAGTAATCTAATTGTATATATTAGTTTGCAGCTTCAATCTATTACATTAAACACACTGAAGCTTTTTGAATTTAATTAATCACATTTAAATACTAATTAGAATCAGATCACCGTTATTTTTAAATAAATACGTAACGTAATTTAAATAAGTTAATACAATTATATTTAAAAGATAAGTTACGGAGTAGTTTTTTGTAGTATTCTGAATTATCTATTTACTTATTTTCATATTTACCACGCACTTGACACGCATTCGTGACATAGCTAATAATCGTTATACACTCTCTACTCTCTACGCTCTCAAAGCCGATCTTCTGAAAGCCTTCACACACATCAACAGTAATTTAGATGAACATATCCAAAGGCTCGAAGAGGTCGATCAAAACACAGACGGTTAGACAACAATAGGCAACACCGCAAAAACCTCCAACCGTCCATTATCATTATTATTATTTATTTGTCAAAAAAAAGGAAAAAACTGTATATGACTTGTGGGGAAAGAAATTTATCAGCGCACATTTTCTTGAGGGCCAGAATTTTATTTAAAAAAAAAAATGAATTTAGAAAATAATTATTTTAGAAAAATAAAGATATTTGAAAAATGTTTTTTCCCGAGTTATAGAAAATCAATTTCAACTGTAAATGAACTACAAGCAAAAGGAATGCTCAACAAGACGTGCGCACAGTGAAGCTACATTTACGTCCAGAAGCAAAACAAGGGGCCATCTCAGCATTTGCTCAATGGATCAGGGAAACTGGACAAAAACCTGATCGAGATGGAGGTCATTGACCCGGAAGCTGAAGTACATTACTTGTTACAGGCGTATTAAATATTTTTTTAAATGTATACAATGCAAACATAAACTAATTCATTATATATCTTTGTTTTGTTACATTAAACATTAATTTTTCTTTTTCACGATCAGTATAGTCTCTAATTGTATAGAAACAGTTTTGCAGCAGAAAAGATTTTACTTGTAACTTAAATTTGTGTACCGACTTTAATTGTTTTATGTCATCTAGCAATGCGTTGTAAAGTAACGTACATGTATTGTATGTTGATTTCTTGTACTGAGCTGTTGATACTGACACTTGATGCACGTGATTTCTACGGCGTGTGTTGTAATTATGAATATCAATATTGCATGAAAATATGTTCCCTCCGTTAAGTAGGTCATTTTTGACAAATATTACAGATTTGTAAATAAATAGACAAGGCAATGGTAGGATTCCCAGCTCAATGAAAAGAGGCTTGGAGGAATCACGTGGAAGGCATTTTTTCATTATTCGAATAATTTTCTTTTCCAATCTGAAGGTCTGAATACTACAGGATGAGCTTCCCCAGAATATTATGCCATATCTCAGGCGGGAATGCACATTTGCAAAATAAACGCAACGAGCTGCATGAAGGCTGACAGAATTTGGAAGAATTCTGAATGCATAGCATAATGAACTTAATTTAGTGTTTAATTCTGTTATATGTACATTCCATTTGAGGTTAGATTGAATTGAAAGACCTAAACATTTTGTTGCCTCAACATCAGCTAATTGCATATTGTTCATTTTCAATGGAACATGCGATTTCCGATTTGAGATGCCAAAATGCATTGAAACAGTTTTTCTTTCGTAAACAATTAATTTGTTATTATTAAACCAATTTGAAACTTCTGAAATTGTACTATTTACTGCTTCTTTTTTGCAAAGAACATTCGTGTCATCAGCAAATAGAACTGTTCTTCCATTTTTAATAGACGAGGGCATATCGTTTACATATAACAGAAAGAGAATAGGACCTAAGATCGAACCTTGCGGGACCCCATGCACAATTGGCAAAGAATTGGAAATATAAGTATGTAATGTCCTTTCCTGCCAGTATGGTATTTCTACTCTTTGAGTCCGATGTTTAAGGTAAGAAATTATCCAATCCAGGGCAATACCACGAATTTCATATGAAGATAATTTTGAGAGCAAGATCTTATGGTCAATAACGTCAAAAGCATTCGAGAGATCTAAGAATATTCCAATGGGTACTTCATTTTGGTCTATTGATGAAGCAACATCTTTGAGAAAAGAAAAAATGGCAGTTTCCGTAGATTTTGATTTTCTAAAACCGTGTTGTGAGTCTGAAAACGCTCTGTTTTTCCTGAGAAATGTTTCCATTCGTAAGTAGAAAAGCCTTTCTAATATTTTTGAGAAAACTGACAAAAGAGAAATTGGCCGGTAATTTTGAATATCATTTTTGTTCCCTTTTTTAAAAAGTGGCTTAATTTTTGCTGTTTTGAAAATATCTGGAAATATTCCT